>PVLD010003184.1:0-147736 GCA_004027595.1 Dinomys branickii
CAGGCATGGGCTATTGCACCTCTTGCTGCTGGCTGTGACTGGTGTTCCTCACCTACTTAATCACCTTCCTTACCTGTAAGTGGATCTCAAACTCTGAGGCCTGGGGTGTTGTGTGGCAGTTGAGCAGTTGCCTAGTATGTATGAGTCCCTGGGCTCCCTCCCCACCACCACAACGAGGAGGCCTTGGGGGGGGTGACTCTCCAGAAATCTAATAAATCTGTTGACCTCTTTGGGAAAAAAGCCAGACCTGTGTGCACAAACTTTAATTTTTTGAGACAAGGCTTACTATGTAGTCCAGGCTGGCCTTGAACTCATGGAGATCCTCCTGCCTCAGCCTCCCAAAATACTGAAATTACAGGTGTACATCACTACGCCCAGCTGTGTGTGAACGATCTTGCAACGAGTGTAGGATTCTGCTGGACATTCCATCCACATCTTCTCCCCACTACTCTCCTGCCCCAGCCCGTTCCAGCTGCCTGCTGGCTTTCCTACCCCCAGTCTCCCTACCTCTGCTACAGATGTGGGTTGTGGATAGAAGGATAGTGCTGTAGTGACATTGGCTGAACCTGGTGCACTGGACAGAGGGGCCACTGGCCGCATGTGGAGAGGCCTGGGCTCTGGGGGTCTCACCCTGAGGCCTGGGCCTTGGGTTGCACACACACAGACAGAATCCAGAAGATGTCAGCTTCTCCAGCCCCTGGGTGAATTCCAGAGCACAGGCCTGGATGGAAGGCCGTCCCTGTCCCCAGGGCTCCCCACCTGTTGCCCTGGCTGTTTTCCCTGCTCCCAGCTGTCCCCAGCTCTGGGTGCCAGCCTAGAGCGCCTTGGGGGTGGCAGTGGGTTTGTCCTGCCTCTGTCCTCTGGTTAGTACAGAAACATCACTCACCTGGGTGAGCAGGGCACACGGCCGCTACCTCTCCTTCCTGGGCTTTGAAGCTAAGGAGGGCGGGGTCTGTCACTAATGGCCTCTCTGCTCTGGCCCTGCCCCTTGGTCTCCTCACAGCCCAAGACCAGGAAGAGCTGTGGCAAAAGTGACAAGAGGACAAGACAGGACAGGGCATGGTGCCACAAGATGCCACCTCCTCCTTCCCAGTGGGGCCCAAGGAGGAGCTGGCTTGGCTGAGGCTGAGCTGCAGGTGCTGTTTGAAGCACAGCCCTCGAAAGTGACAGCCTCTCAGCCTGGCCTTGAGCCAGCTGTCCAGAGGGTCCTACTGAGGAGACCAGATGTGACCTCAATCTGGACCAGGTCCAGACGGAAGCAAGATGCAGACAATGGCCTCCCTTCCTCCCTTTGGCCAGGGCAGGGTCAGGAACCTCAGGGTATGGTCGCTGCCTGCAACTCCGTGGGTGGGCGGCAAGGCCTATGGGAAACAGCCCTGCTCTAACCCTGGCCAATCACCAGCCCTTCTGATTGAGGGAGGCATCGGGACAGGCCAGCTGCATTCTCCTGGGAGGCTCATTCTTATCTCTGTTTCCCCCACGGAATGGTACAAGGGGTGCCCTGGCAGCAGTGGGGGGGGTGCCGGTGGTGGCGGGAACCAGGGGAGACAGTGGAAAGAGGACACTGGCTGCCACTTACAGTGGTCCTGAGCATGTGACGATCTGCTGCGCTGTCCTCTGCCCACTCACTGGGATGACTGGGGTTCAGAGAGCATTCTGTGACCCCAGGCTGGGGAGCAGAGGGCAGAGAGGGGAAGAACTTGGGATCCTCAGGCACAGACTCCTGCACTGCCCAGCTGGTGTGGCTCTGGGCAGGGCTTGGTGCACAGGAGGCCCTGCACTTAATCCCAGCTCTACAAAACTAGAAAGAAGAGAAAGAAAGATCCTTCTGGGCCCCAAGGAGTGTCCCCACCCCTGGCTCCTGCTGTACACCCCAGGCCATTCGTTCTTGGGACCCTCAAGGTGCAGGGCCCCCAGGCTCTGCCCAGCTGCCCACAGCTACCCGCTGGAGTAGAGCCCTCAGCCCCTGCACCACCTGTGAGGGAGAGAATCAAGCCAGTTCTGCTAGGTTTTAAAGTAGGGCCCAGCACATCGTAAATGCTCAATAAATGCTATTTGACGCATTCACACGTTGGCTCAGTGGAGTTCTTTGTTCTTTTTTTTTTTTTTTACTATTATTTTAAAGACAAAAAAACTGAGATATATAAACCAGAATGACACAAAAACAATAAAGGAAGTACAAAATTATAGAGAAGATAGTAGGGAATTAGCATTGGATGCTGTATTACATAATGTTATCTTTGTATTTGTTAACACAAAATCTTTGTTCTTTTTTGTAGCCTGGGGATTGAACTCAGCCTCACACCAGGCAGGTGCTGTACTACTAAGCTACACCTCAGCCTGGAATTGTACTTAGTACTTACTGTGAGGCAGGAACTTACTAAACTCCAGACTGCACAAGTTCGGGCTACACACAGCTCAAGATCTTGTTTATTTTGGCTTCATTTGGTTTTGGGTTGTTTGAAATGAGGTCTCACTGAGTAGTTTGGGCTGGCCCAAAACTCATGGTGATCCTCCTGCTCAGCCTCCTGGGTGCTGGGCTCCAGCTGGGCACCGCTGTGCCGGTCACACCGATCACTGGTCAGACCATGCCTGTCGGGTGTGGATGCTGAGCTTTGGCTGTGAGCAGGGCACAGGGTTCCTCTCACCACACGGTCTGCACCGAGAGTGAACCTGGGTCCCTTGAGGGTCAGGCAAGTGCTCTTCCTGAGTGGAGAGCACATAACCAGATAGTCACACACAGGCGGGGTTGTCAGGAAACGGGACAGGTGCCCAGGGCAAAGCAGCAGGCACAGGCTTGGAAGACCGGATGACCAGTCGGCCAGAGGCGCGCACTGTGGCAGGAGTGCAGGCAGGCCGCTCAGGCATTCCCGCGCAACGCGGACCTCGGGCTGACTTCCTCAGTGCACGCGCAGTGCCACCTGCCCCACCCTGCTGTCGTCCAGTCCAGCTGGAGCCTTCAGAACCAGGAGACAACCACGTGCACACCCGGGACACAGCCCAGCCATGAGGGCGGCACTGCGGGGCAGCAGCGGAACCGCAGTGTCGTATCCTTGCAGCGGGATTCACAGGAGGAGCAGGCTCAGCGGGTTCCATCAGGAGGACCCCGGGCAGGACACCCGTGACCCTGTGAGGATGGTGCGTATGCGAGACCACAAACCAGCCCTGTGGCTGCGTCTGCATGCGGCGCACGCGGGTGTGTATGAATGCGAGTGCACGCATGTGGGCTTGGGTGCACATGTGGGTGGTGCCCCAGTGTGAGTGTGAGCAAACTGTGGGTTCATGAGTGAGCCTGCAGAGCTGGGGATGAGGCACTGTCTAAATCTTAGCGGAGACCCTGGGGTCCCAGAACACCTGGGCCTCTTGACCCCTGGTCAGGAAGCGGGAGGGGCCGTCTCCCGGCTGCACTCCGAGTCCTGGGAAACAGGTCCTGGTGCGGCCGCAAGCCCTCGCGCCTGACCCCAGCTCTCCACCTCCTCTGTCCGGAGCCAGGCTCTGTGCCCGGATCTGGACTCCCTGGACCCGTTCATAGGGTGTCACACGTGCCCCCTCTGTGACACCAGGTTCGGGTCCTGAAGCCCATGCTGCGTCCCCCTCAGTCATGACCCCTCAACCCGCTCTCCAGGTCCCACCCCTGCTCTTCAGGCTCCGCCCCACCCTCCAGGCTCAGTCCCCATGGGTTGGCCCTTCCCCAAGGCCTTAGCCTTGAAGGCCGCCCCTGAGTGCGAAACTGTTCCCAGACTTCTCACTGTTCCAGTGGGAACCGTCCTGTGCCTCCAGTGGGGCCTGCATCAGCTGACCTCAGGGGGTGAACACTCAGCCGCCAGCCAGGCCTGAATCCCTGGCCCAGGACATCGTGAGGCGGGCGAAGATGACCGTGGTAAGCTCTGAAGTCTTTTAAGCAGGGATGGATAACTGAGACATACGGTAACTATCGTTATTCAGGTCATGTCGCTGGTGCTTTCTATTTTTGCATTCTTTTTTCTTTGAGGAAGGGCTTCGCTATGTCATGCAGGCTGGGCTTGAACTCAAGATCTTCCAACTTCAGCCTCCCAAGCAGACGAGATCTGGGTATGTCCACTGCACCTGGCTGGCTCTGTTTTAAATGCCTGACAACTCGTTATTCCTTAGAAAACGATGTCGAAAGCAATAGTTAATTTTCTCAAGGTAATAGCTCTTAGGAGTGATCACTGTAACTCCAGAGGGTCTTGCTGTGTAACACAGGCTGGCCTTGAACTTGTGGTGACCTTTCTGCCTCAGCCTCCTGAGTGCTGGGATTGTAGGTGTGCTCCTCCACACCCGGCCCTTTGTGTGTGTATGCTAGGGATGGGACATGCTAGGCAGGTGCTCATCTCTGAGCTGCAGCTTCAGCTTCAGCCCAGACCCCAGATTCTCAGCCCCTACCTTAGTCTGCAGAATAGCAGAGATTAGGAAGCTATTAAGAGTCAGGTGTAGGGGTGCACACTTGTAATCTCAGCACTCTGGGAGGCTGAGGCAGGAGGATCACAAGTTCAAGCACAGCCTGGGAAATTTAGCAATTTAGTGACATTCCGTCTCAAAAGTTAAAAAAATAAAATAAAAACAAGAAGATCTGGGTGGCAGCTCGGTGTGAGGGCCCCGCGGCTGATCCCGGCACCGGCAGAAAGAGGCTGCACTCTCTGGGGAAATGGAGTGTGGCTCACAGCTAGCTCCTCACACCCCCTCCTGTGGACCACAGCTCTGCCTGGGGCTGACTTCTGCTCCCCGCAGCTTCCTGCAGCTGAGCCAGGCAACGGCTTCTCTGAGGGCGGGACAGAGGCACAGGTGTGCCCGGGATGCCCATGTGCTCAGGTCCGGGCCTCGGAGCTGGGAAGGCCCGTGGCTGCTGCCCCCATGGTCAGGCTTGGCCTTCAGTGATGCCGCCCTGGCCCCAGACCCTGCTCTGGGGTTCTCCAGTCCTCCTTCTCTTCCTCATGTCTTTTGTGTCCTGGTTTTTTTCTTCTCTCTCTCTCTCTCTCTCCCTTTTGTACCAGGAATCAAACTCATGACCTTGTGCTTGCCTGGCAGGCACTGTGCTGCTGAGCTATATCCCTGGCCTGTCTCCCGCTTTTCAAGACAGGCCTTGCTATGTAGCCTGGCTGGCCTCCAATCCTTTTTCTCCCCCGAAGTTCTGCGGGTTGAACCCAGAGCCTTTGCCCTGAGCTATAGCCCAGCCCTTTTTATGTTTTAGTTTTAAGGCAGGACCTCACTAAGTTACTCTGTTGCTAAGTTGCCTAGGCTGAGCTCACACTTGAGATCTCCCTGCTTCAGCCTCCCAGAGCACTTAGATGACAAGTGTGCCCCCCCCTTGTGTCACGTTTAGTGGAAAAACTGTGTGCTGTGAGGGCAGCGACTCCCTGGCCCCTAGCAGTGCTGCTTCCTGGTGTGGAGCCCCTGCCTGTTGGGGTCTCCTGTCCTCTGTGCAGCCTTTCCGTATGGCTGGGACTTGACGTCCAGGAAAAGGTATAATGCACACTTCCCTTTCCAAGGCCAACACATTGACTTTTACAGGTTTCTGCCCTCGAATAAACACTGCTAAATCAAGACACGGGCCAGGCTTTTCCTGCCCTGCCCAGTGAGGGTGACTCTAGAGTGACCACTGTCCTGGCTCTGGATACCATCTGTGATCTATGCTAGTATAGACGAACTAGAAACAGAGCTTTGCCCGGGTGTGGCATGGCTGTGATCCCAGTTCAAGGCCAGCCTGGGCTACATAATAAGACTCTGCCTTAAAAAGAAGAAAGCTTTCCTTACAGTTAAATCCCATGTCGGGCTCCAGAACAAGCTTCCCTGATGTGCAGACTGGACCACAGTCTCAGGCCAAGCCCGCTAGTGCATCTGGACCACAGGGGACCAGCAAGTCGAGGCACCCACACTGGCTGCTGGAGGATGGTGGCCAGTTTCAGATCTCAGCTCTGGGTGGTGCTGACCTCCCGGGCACCCTCTCTGGATTGTCCTGAGTCACAGGTACTGGCTGTCACCACAAAGCCCCTCTGCGGCCGGGCTGGAAATGTCTATAGGGTGGGCAGGGCCAATGGGATGTGCAGGTCTTCGGCCTCTTCCAAGGACACCCAGGGGTCCCCCAGAAGAAGGCCGCTGACTCGCAGCCTGAACTCAGGCCAGCACTGAGGCTGCTCTTTCATGTTGTGGGGACATGGCTCCTGGCTGAGTGGCCCTGTGGAAGCAGAGTGGCTCACCTGGTGGCCAGGACACCAGGCAGGGGTGGCAAAGGGCTGGGTCCCTGATCCCAGGGTCCTGAGGACCCCAGGACCCCACACAAGGCCTTCACCCTCTCCATGGTGCCTGCCGGTGACCCAGGCTCCAAGCAGGGCCTTAAGACCCTGGCCACAGGCCAGCCCAAACTTGGTCCCTGTGGTCACACCCACTATCGAAAATTGGGTTAAATAACCCTAAATTACTGCAGGCTGATCAGGCCCACAATCTCCCAGGTGAGTGGACGGCGAAGGCCTAAATGAAGGAGACAATGGAATATGATTTCAGGGCTTCCAGGAGGGGCTAACTCTTACAGCTTATTCTGCGTTTAGCCAAAGACTTCCCTGGGTGGCCCGTATTTCTTTGGCTTACAAACAAGGGAGTGGGATACTGAAGAAAATGCAGGAATCAGGGCAGGATGTGGGAATCCCTCTAAGGACCTCTTTGAGTAAAAGAGTATGTTAATTTAGAACTATGTTAGCTCCAGGAAGGCCTTCACAGCAGGGTGGGATGCCTGCAGCCACAGTCTCCTTGCAGCTAGCTGGGGTGGCAGACAAGGTGCCTAAGCTTCGGACAACTCACAAGTAACATGGAAAGCCAATACGGTCATATTAAATACAACTCACAGCCACTTAGTAGTGGTCCCCGACAACCCACGACGCAGGGGCCTTCAGGGGAAGAGCAGCCAACAGGATTTGCCTCATCTTATTTATTTTTAAGTTAAATTTACTCACGTATTTATTTGAGGCTGGTCTGGAACGTGTAACCCTCCCACCTCTGCCTCCCAAATGGTGGGTCTCCCCACACTATGGAACCTCGGTTTGGGCTCCAAGTCCCCCTCACCCTTGTGACGGTGCTGGCATGAATCCCAGGCTGCTGTCCTCTCCGCAGCCTCCTGTGGTGGCCTTGGAGGAGCCGCAGCCTGGCCACATGTCCGGGACACGAGGGGCCTGGGAGCACAGACAGCAGAAGCCTGGCTGAGGAGCCTCGGGTGGCAGGGGCAGCGGCAGTGTCCAGGGGAGATGCTGCTCAGGGCACAGCAGCTGTGTGGAGCCACTGCCTGTGGGAAGCACAGGGAGACTCTGGACACCAAGAGGGAGGAGAGGCCACTGTGTGCCGACCCCTCACCCCATCCAGCTCGCAACTGCCTTCAGTGGGGGCTGGCGCCTGGCCTTGCAGAGAAATGGCTGGGCCACGAGGAGCCTGGAAGGCAGCAGGGATGGTCCCCTCCACAGGGCCTGGGAAGGCAGGGCGTCTGCTGCCTGCGTGAAGGACCGGGCGACAGCCGGGACAGTTTTTTGCCTTAATGCAGGACTGGAGCTGTGTGGAGGCTGGGAGCTCAACCAGTGAAGAGAACCTGCCTTTTCCTTTGTTTTGTTTCTTGAGGCAAGGTCTTGCCACATAGTCCAGGCTGGCTTCAAACTCGAAACCCTCCTGTCTCAGCCTCCGGAGTAGCTGGGATTGCAGGTGAGCAACTTCCCTCTTCTCAGCTGCTCTGGAGCACAGGCTCTATGATAGCCTGACTTCTAATGGGGGGGGGGGTGTTGGGGCAGCTGAGCCAAGTGGAAGAGGGGACCCCACCCCCACCCCATCCCTGCTTCCCAGGTATCCTTGTCAGGCAGGCAGCAGACAGGAAGGCAGGGACCCCACAGGGGCAGGGAGGGTCCCCAAGCCTGTGGACAGAGCGCTGGACTGACTCTGAGGTTCTGAGCAGCTGCCTGGGTGAGGGCGGCAGGGTGTTTGTAGCTGCAGCCCATTAGGGGTGCAGCCAGGGATGAATCCCGGCCTCACCCTGGGAGGGGCCATGCCCTGCAGGGGGTGCCTGGCTATGTGCAGACAGGAGCTTGGGGAGCCCTGCATGCAGGGGGCGCACACGCGGCCACACCCACAGCTGTGCAGGTATCTGAGGGCGCTCAGGGCCTGCCAGGAGCAGTCCTGGGGCCCCTGTAAGAGTGCCCACTGGCACCTGGGCTCTAGGGGGCAGAGGCCCAAGGCACAAATTGTGAGGCACCAAGGGAGCCGTTCAAAGCTGCTGGGCCTGAGGCCTGGCTCTGGTCGCTGGGCCCAGTGCCAGAAGCAGCCCCAAGGTTTGCACAGCTGCAGCCGGATCCCCACAGTGCTCTTGGTGTGGGCTGGGCCTTGGTCTGGGCATAGCCGGCAGGTGGCTCCGCTGTGAGCTGTGGTATCAAAGGTCACGCACCCAAGAGAAAGTCCTGGCATGGGGTCCAGCTCTGCGGCCCACTGTGGCTGGCATCTGCTCCTCATCCGCTCTGAGCTGCCCTACTCTCACCCATGCCGGGGACAGGGTCTGTCCAGGGGTCTCCCTGAAAGTGGGGCAGGGACCTGCCACAGCAGAGCCACCAACCAGCACCGCCAGAGGCTGTGGCGGAGGAGGATGGGATGGGGCTCCCACAGCCGCTGCAGCACTGCAGAGCATCCCCGCTCGGGTGCGGTCCCTGCCACTCTGGTCCCAGGGCCTGGTGGGTGGGGGAGGAGCCACAGGGCACTGGACTGGCATGTCATGGGGGACAGCGAGGGCTGGAACAGCTGTGCTGTGGGGTGTGCCTGGGAATCCCATCCAGAGCCTCCCTGTTCAGGGCCCAGCTGCCTAGGGAAGAGAAAGCGGGTGAGGGGTTCAGGGACGGGGATGCCTTCCCTCCTGGGCAGCACCCCATGAATGGTAGTGGCTAGCTACTGTCCTTGGGAGACCCTCTCCAGGGTGCAGGCGGGGACACCCACACCTCAGACACCGAGCTCACATAGGGTGCACATGAGATGGTCCAGCAGGACTTGTTTGGGGCCCTGGGGGCCACAGGGTGAGTGACAGGGACAGGAGACCCAGTGTCCGAGGGGCCCTGAGGATTGACGCTGTTCTGGGCTCAGAGAAGCTCTGCGCCTCTCTACTGGAGACTGAGGACCTGAGGGCCAGGCCTGCGCCGTGCCAGCCCCTGAGCATGTGATGCCACCCGGTCCACGAGCTCTCGGTGATGGCACTGGTGTGGCCCTGAGGTCCTGTCCCGTTGGCCCAGCCTGGACTCCCTGTCCTGGCCTCTCCCCACTTCCTCTCTCCCAGCCCTCCCCTCTGGCCTCCTCATAGCCACCCAGAGGCCTCTACCCTGTCTTGTGTCCAGCAACGCTGGGCCTGTGAGGGCCAGTGCTCTGTGGGGCGGCGTCTGGGCCCCACACCTGGAGGAGGGCAGGTGGGAGACAGAAATGAGGGTCAGGAGCCACTCTGTCTGACTGCATCTGCACCCTGGTGGCCAGCTCAGGGCACCCTAGAGGGACAGGCTGAATGTGGGGTCTGGCAGATCTGCAGCTGCTGGGGGGCAGGGGGCTGGGCTGCGGCTGTCGGAGGACAGCTGGGCGGCCAGGCGGGGGGCAGAGGCTGGGGACAGCTGGGCAGCGGCCGTCATAAAGGCTTCTGTGGAGAGCGACAGGGACAGGTAGCTCCTGATTCTGTGGTGCAGCCTTGGGCACAGCCCAAGGCCTTCTTCAGCCGAGATGCCAAACCTCATCTGCACCGGGACCACCCGGGTGGCTGCTGCTGTCTTGTGACCTTGCACAGGCTGCAGAAACTTTGATTCTGCAGGGCAGGCAGGGTTGAGCCTGTGCGGCTCCTGCAGGTCCCAGGAACCAGGGCCACTGCTCCGCCTCTGCCCAGCTGTCCCCCCAGCTGCTGGCCCAACACATGGCTGGGCAGAGCCCAGGGAGGGTGCAGAGCAGGGACACAATGGGCCGGACGTCCCCTGGGCCCTGCCCTGCTACTCTTCAAGTGTGCGAGGAGCATGGTGTGCAAAAGCATGGGAGCATTGAAACATTTTAATGAATTTAGACTTTCTTAACCTTTATTTTATTTTTGTTTTTAAATTTATTTATTTTTGAGATAGTGTCTTGCTATGTAGTCCAGGCTGGCCTGGAGCTCATGGTGATCCTCCTACCTCAGCCTCCTGAGTGCTGGGATTACAAGTGTGTGCCACCACACCCAGATTTCTAAACTTTCTTAACTTTTACAAAATTATAAAACATATCACACTTAGAAAACAGAATGACTTCTTTTTTGATATAGGATTTTCCCTAGGTAGCCCATGGTGACCTTGAATTCACAATCATCCTGCCTCAGCCTCCTGAGTTCTGGAATTACAAGTGTGCGCCACCATGCCTGACTGAGATCCTGTTGCTTAAGAAAAAAAGAGAACAAGATGAATGACCCTTGACCTAAGCCTACGAGGGTCTGCAGGGCTGCTTGGCCACCTCAAGCTCCTGCTCCCTGTGACCCAGGGAGGGGGCTTTTCATCTGCTGCTTCCCATGCCCTCAGGAGTCCACTCATGACCTACCTCCACACATGGACACCCATGTCCCAGGGATCGAGTCCAGGGCCTCACAGTGCCAGGCAAACACCGAGCCACATCCCCAGACCTGCTGTTGTGTTCATTTTGAGACGGAGTTTCTCTGTGTAGCCAAGGCCGGCCTTGAGCGCAGGCAATCGTCTTGCCTCAGCCTCTGGAGTGCTGGGATAATAGGCGTGAGCCACCACGTGGCTGGTCTTGTTAGCTCTTCCCTGTCCCTCAAATCTGGGCTAACCTTTCCCAGAGCATCGCTCCCATCCCCTGAGCAGATTTTCATCCTGTCACAGCTTTTGGTCACACGCCCTCAGCCTTCTGCCGTCTCCATTTCCCGTTTCTCAGTGGCTCTGGTCAGTGTCTGTGCCCATGAGCCTGGGCTCTGTGGGGCAGTGACTCCTGTTCCTGCTCCTGCCCAGGGCTGCTGAGGGCAGCTGCAGCCTTTCCTCGTGCAAGGCAGTGGCCAGGCTGTGGCAGCCTGGCACCAAAGGACAAAAACTGCTGAGTAGAACAGGAACGTGGGCAGAGGCGGGTCAGCCTGCAGGGCAGAAGCAAAGCAAGAAAACAGCACCTGGTGCGGGGCTTCCCCTCAGCACTCCAGGACCAAGGGCTGAGGGGGGCTCCGGAGGCACAGAGGGCGAGGAAGGAAAAGCTCTCCCAGGACCCAGGCAGTGAGGCGAGCCGGCCTGGCCATAGCCACTCACCCTTCCCTGTGCAAAGGGGTCAGGGTTAGAGGTCAGGACAGGGTCAGAGTCAGAGTTAAGGTTAATTAGGGTTTGGGGTCCAGGTCAGGAGGGGCATTTTGCTTAGGACGCTTCCAGAGGGGCCTGGCTCTCTGCCATGGGGGCTGTGTCTCAGACGGCTCTCACACAGGCCTGACATGGACACACATGTGTCGTAGTCCAGCAAGGGCCCACAAGCAGGGAATGTACCCCATAACCCCGTGCTCCCGACTGTGGCAGCCAAAGCTGGCCCAGCCACGTGTAGGGTGGCCATGGGAGCGGCTGCTGTGGCCTGGCCTGGTCTTCCCTGAGTCAGGAGTTACCAGAGACACCACTGGGGTGCCCGCCGTGTCCCCACCCTGCCCTCAGTGAGGGGAGGGGGCCCTCAGGACACACAGCTGCCCTATCAGGGTGTTCGGGGGCCCTTACTGTCCTTACCAGAATGGTGGTTCAGTGTTTCAGAAACAGCACCAATGCGGACTCCTCTGACAGTCTTGTGAGGCGCTTTATGGCACTCCCTCCAGGGTGGGGAAATCATGTCTGGGAGGGGCAAAGTCCAGTCCAGGCCCACCCCCTTGTCATCACCCCTCTGGCCTGCGGAGCCTCGGCTATGACAGCGACCTCTGTGCTTCTGTCCTGGCACTCCGAGGATTCAGGTCTTTGTCCTCTGGGCTCCTGAGTGTGGGTGGATGGGAGCTCCAGCAGGGCAGGCAGGGCCGCTCATCAGGTCCCCTGGGATGGGGACGCCCCACACGCCTCCTCTATGACAGCCCTGCCCCCAAGGCTGGCGGCTCCCATCCCCACTCCCTAACACAGCGCACCCTGGTCCTATCCTCCTCTCCAGTCTGGTCTTGTCTCCGGTCCTCCAAGCCAGCCACATCCTCTTCCTCCTCCTCCTCCAGTCCTAATCCTGAAGCAACCCAGGACCTACCCACTGCCAGGCCATACCATACCCTCCTTCTCTCCCCACAAGGTCATTCTGCCACAGAGCTCCACCTCCAGACTTTTTCTGTTTTTTTAAAATTTGAGACAGGGTTTCACTAAGTTGCCCAGGTTGGGCTTGAGTTCCTGCCTCAGCCTCCTCAGTGGCTGGGATTCTGCCTCCTTCTTTCTGGTTGAGTGTCGGGGACCCTGGACTCCACGCTCTCCCTTCCAGGACCCCAGCTATCTCTCGCCCAGGTCTCTCGCAGAAGCCCTTGTGGGGGTCCCCGTGCTGGGACTGGTTTGGGGTCTCCAAATGCCTGTGGGGTCCTACCTGTCTCCTAGAGCCCACACAGCCCCGACTTCACCTGTGACACTGTCCTTCGGGCCCTGGCACCACACTGAGCCTGGTGGGAGGGACAGATCCTGTCCTTGTTAAAATTTGTGACTTTTTTAAAATCAGGAGGTTTTTGCATTTATTTTGCCTTCTCAAATGCTATATGCAACAGTCTTTACGTTTAGTCCTTGTGGCATCCCTTGACCTCTGTGTGAGGTGAGTCTCACAAGCCCTCCACTGTCCTGGCCCCTCCGGGTCCCCAAGGGGCCCTTCTCCCAAGGGCAACGGGCCACCAGCCCTAGCCGAGGCTCAGTGGGCCCCAGAGGTGAGGTCAGAGGCATGGCAGAGACAAGAAGTTTTGCTGTGCTGTATTTAATCTAAGTTTTCTGTTAGTGGGCAGGACTGGCCAGGTAGTACTTAATCCCAGCACTTGGGAGGCTGAAGCAGGAAGACTGCCGCAATCTTGAGGCCAACCTGAAATACACAGGGAGACCCTGTCTCAAAAACTAAACCAAATACTAATGAAACAACAACAAAAACATTGGTGGGACTTGGGACAAGAATGTAAATAAAAGTCCACTCACAGGGACAGGGTGTAGGGGACAGAGGTTCCCAGGCTGGAGTGAGCCAGACCCCTATCCCCACGGCCACTGAGTCCCAGTGGCATCACCCACCCCACCCCCACCCCAACCTGTCTCGACGGCTCCTCGGGCCCTGCGGCCCAGCCACCCTTGCTCCGCCCCCAGTGACGCTGTGTCGACGGAGCCCGGGGAGCAGGCTGTGCTGATCTGGTGGGGTCTGGGGCTTCCAGAGCACTTGCTGTGTATTCTTCAGTGGTACACTTCGCAAACCTGGGATTGACCACACTCTTATCAGCTATGTGGTCTTGAATAAGCAAACACTTCTGAGTTTCAGGTAACTTGGACATAAAACAGGATCATTAAGTCTGCTTGAAGCCAGGTGTGGTGGTACACATTTGGAATCCCAGCACTCAGGAGGCTGAGACAGGAGGATCACAAGTTTAAGGCCGGCCTAAACTACATGGCGAGACCCTGTCGTTCAGAAAGAAGGAAAGAAAAGGACCTGCTGCTCTGTAGGGTGATGGAATGAAGACGAGATAGCGAAGGGTCCTACGAGGCAGAGAGAGGACCCAATGCATCCGCAGAGGTGAGAAAGAACCTACCTTCTACTTCCTGGGTGCCCCCATGACAGTGCTATTTAGTGTCACAGTCACCGTCACACATAGGGAAGCCGTTCCATAAACCAAATGATTGAACCAGGGGGTTGGGAAGCCTCAGAAGCTAGGGGGGCAGAGGGCCCTGCGGCCTAGGTCAGGGCCTCCAACTGCCACTCTATGGGTGTGGTGTACGTGCTTGACTCATCCTCCAGACATCAAGCCGCCCACCACACCCTCAGGGCAGCCCTGTCCCTGGCCACGGCCACCGCAGAGACAGCTGTAGAGCGGGCTTGGTCCCACAGTACTGCCCCACACATGCCAGTGTCTGCCAGGGAGAGGCCTGGACCCCGCTTTGGGATCCCCGGGGTCAGAGGTGGATGGCCGCCAGCCAGATGATGGTGCTGATCACAGGTGTGCCCACGGTGACACTGCCACCTGGTGGGCAGCTGCTCAGGGCCCGCGTGGGTGAGGGAGACACGTGCAGGGGGGTGACAGTGGTGGGGCCCAGGACCTCACAAGAAAGTGGAGCTTTGAGCTGGCTTCTCTCGCCCACATCAACACGGGTGTAACAGAGACAACCTGCGTCCCACATCTTGGGGAGCCCCTTGCAGGGCTGCCCAGGCTGGAGCCACTATCAATAGCTGGTGTGTGGGCTGGGGATATAGCTCAGCAGAACGAGTGCCTGCCTGGCAAGCACAAGGTCCTGAGTTCGATTTCCAATACAAAACAAACAAACAAACCAAAACAGCTGGTGTGATTCCAAGGCAGCCTGTCCTGCCGTCCCTTGGCTGAGATGCTGCCACCTCTCCAAACTGCACACCTTTTTATCCTTTGTAACACTGGGAATCAAATCCAGGGCCTTTGCACTGAGCTGTATCCCCAGCTCTTGTCAATTTTTAATTATTTTTGGTAACCGAATCTCACCAAACTGCTAAATTCCCCAACCTAGGCTTGAACTTGTACCCTTGCCTCGCCTCTGCCTCCCAGAGCCCTGGGATTGCAGCTGCGCCCTCTGGCGGGGGCTCCCATGATCAGCAACGCCTCCTCTGACATGCTGGCGAGGAGGGCCAAAGGCAGGCACGGGGCACTAGAAACTCCAAGTTGGGCCACGGAGAAACAGGTGAGCAGTGAGGCAGGCTGGGCGGGGCCATGAGGAGCCAGCAGGCAGCTGCACTGCAGTCCAGTGCTAAGTGCTTGCTCCAGCCTCCGGTGGGGGGAGGGGGACAAGCCAGGAGCCTCAGGGCCAACACATGCACACAGGTTTGTGCATGCGTGTGTGCCTGCCCAGCAGAGAATGTGGTGTGCCATGCAACACACTCAAGCACACACATCTCCAACACAGATGTCTACACACACACACTCAGATGCACACGTGTACTAAGAAACCCCGTGAAGTGGCATACACTCGCACACGCGTGCACACACAGCCTAACTCGCAGCAGGCCCCATGCCAGGAGCTCGAACTATATAACTCCAGCCCAGCCCAGGGGTCTGTCTTTGATTATCCAGCGCTGCAGCGGTGGGGTCTGGAGCAGCCCCCTCCTCTGGGGGTGCCCGTCTCAGTCAGTGCCCGTCTCAGGGGAACAAAACCGTGCTTCACCTGTGCCAGCTCCACTCTGAGGTTCCAAGTTGGCCAGGCTGGGAGGCGGGGATAATATGGGCTGGGCTTGAGAAAGGGCTCTGTGCCAGGCTTGCCAGTGGCCTGGCCCTGAGCAGGACATGGGTGCGGTCCAGGCTGGGCCCATGGTGGACATCTGGGCATCATCATGACCCTGAACCTTGGCCTCATGGGGTGACGGAGTAGCACCATGAGCAATCACTGGACCCCTAATCTGAGTGAGCCAGCCACTGGCGACCTCACTGCTTGGCACCTCCAGAATGTGAGGCTGGAGCTGCTGGGCTGCTGGGCATCGTGAGTAGCCGTGCTTGGCACTGTATGGCTGCGGAGGTGGCCACATCAGCATCATACTGGCGTACACGATTCCTGGAAGCTGGTGGTCTTATCCCAGATACACCTGACCTTCACTCTGTCCTCAGACAAGGAGAAGGTGGCTCTTCTGCTCAGGTACCACCACGCTGCCTGCCCCCAGGGCTCCCTGTCCCCGAGTTTTGGCAAGGGCAGCAGCTTGGACACAGGGCCTTTCCTGTCCTTCACGCAACTAACCCTGGTGCTTCCTCTCCTCAGCTTGGGGTCCTGGTGGCTAACCCCGCACTTGTGCCTGCTGGTCCTGCAGGGCTTCAGGAGGAGGAGCTTTGCTTAGCTGAGATGGGCCAGGCTGCACCAATGCCAATGTGCAAGGCTAGCATGTGCTGCCCAGTGCACGCCAGCCCTGGTGGGAGCTCTGGAAGCCCTGAGGCCCTGCAGCCAGGATACCAGACACTTGCTTCCGGGGGTCCTGCCCTGGCCACTCCCTCTGCCCTCAGCATCTTGCACAGTGTGCAGCTGCGTGCAGTGCTGTGTTCCTCCAGCAGACTTTGGCTCCTCAGAGTCCCTGATGGTCTGTCCCTCACGCTGGGAGTTGGCCACCCTTGCAACACTCCAAGTTCCAGCCCAAGACTGTGGGCAGAGCAGGGCCGTGCCTGCTCCCTGAGGCACCATGATCTTTTTTTTTTTTTTTTTTTTTTTTTTTTTGCGCTAGGCACCATGATCACTTGGCATCCTTCCCCAGCCTGGAGTGGGATGACTTCCTCAGAGTTTGGATTCCATGGTGCTGAGCATAGTGTGAACTGGCCAGAGGAGGGGCTGCATGCCTATAATCCCAGATATCTGGGAGGCTGAGGCGGGAGGATGCAAATTCAAGGCCAGCCTGGGCAATGTAGTGACACCTGCCTCAAAATGAAACTGAATAAAAAGCATGCAATTCAGTGGTAGAGAGCTTGCCTGGCACAAGCGAGGTCCTGGCTTCAACCCCAGCACTGGGCAAAAGCCGAGGGACTCCAGGCCCAATACCGTAAGATGGTGAAGGGGCCAATTAGTCCAGTGTGAAAGGACATGGGTGTAGAGCCCACCACACCAGATCAGGACCTGGGCCAGCACCTCAGGGTCTGACTGTGTGGTCAGTCCAGAGCTGTGGCTCCAGGCCAGCCACGCTCAGGGCCATGGAGAGCCCAGCCTACCCCCCAAGGAGGCTCGCAGAAGAAAAAGTCCCCAAGCTGAGAGCTCCCTGGGTTTTATTTGGAATCTCAGTGTGGGAGAAAAAGGTGGGAGAGAAGCGGCGTGGGCAGGGCTGTCCCAAAGCTGGCAGGGGAAGGGGAAGGACAGGCCCTGCCTCAGTCGCCGCACCGCCCTGCTGTCTGACCATTCCACTCTCATGCAGCCTGGGTGCCTTCTGCCCGATAGGTGAATTATCTGTGTGCTTCTGCCCCGCATTTTAACTGTTCACTCCTCAGCCAAGCCTGCCACGTGGCCTGATTCCCTAAGCCTCTCCGCGTGGCTCTTGGTGGAGTTGAGCTCAGTGCAGGGAATCCAGATCAGCTGAGGTGGGAAGTGCTGGGAACGTGGGACAACTTTCCCCAAATCATAGTCTGGAGCTCCTAGGGGCACAGGGAGGCGAGGAGCTGGAATGCACCGGTGGAGAAGGCCGGCCAAGTGGTGCTGGCCGCCGAGGTTACTGCTGTTCACATGTCCTGGAAACCACTGAATTGCAGACTGGCAAAGAACTCATGGGGTACAATGGCTATTGTCTGAGGTCCCAGCTACTCAGGAAGCTGAGGCAGGAGGACTCCTGAGCCCACAGGTTGGAGGTTAGCCTGGGATATGCAATGAGACCCCATCTGAAAATAGCAAGAGGAAGAACCCCACAGCATGTGTGTTTTCACATGAAGCTGTTCTCTTTTTCTGAGAGTGTCTGGTGGAAAGCAGGTGTGTTTGTCCCCTGAGGGACATGTCCTGGTTGTGTGGACCAGTGGTGGAGATTGTGATGGCTGGTGTCAAGGCCTGGCTGTTCCAGGCTCAAGCACACCTGGGTTTGGATCCAGCAGCAGCAGCATCCAGCCCAAGGGTGTGGGCCAGTGGCTGTGCTTGGAGACCCAGGGGGACCAGAACCCTTCAGCTTCTGGAAGACCTCAGTGTGCAGGCAGACCCTGGAAACCCCACTGCCCACACAACTGTGTGGGTCTTGCCACTTACCACCGCACACAGGCCAGCTCCTGGCCTTGTTCCTGGCCCTTTCTGGCCTTGCTTTCTCCTTTTACTCTCACTTTGAACGTAGGCTATTTTTACTAGACAGATAGGCAGGCTGCTTTGTGTTTTTGAAATAGGGTTTCACTGTGTAGCCCAGACCGGCCTGGAACTCACTATGACCCTCCTGCCCAGCCTCTCAAATGCTAGGGTTACCAGTCTGCGCCACCACATCGGCCCCATTTTATGTATTTCTAAACCTCTGTGAATCCAGTCCACACAAGAGCAAGCTGCGGTAAGATTGTGAGCACACAGCTCGCAGAGGGCCGGGGTATAAGTCTTCCTGCGTGGGTCTCTTGTGTGTGTGGCTGAGGGCCCTGGCTCTGGAGGGCTGGGGAGAGGCCGACTGGGGAGCACGCTAAGGTGCATGCTCCCCGCGCTCACAGCCCGACCCTCACACCGTGCTCGCCGGGACCAGGCTGCCCCGCAGCCACGCGGCCGTGCCCCGCTGTCCGTGCGTGCGTCCTGTCGGGGTCGGCTGGGCCCGCCAGCTCGAGGCAGCCAGAGGGGGAGTGAGGCCCCAAGCTCCGGGCGGAGGGGTTCGCGCTGCCGGGCCCAGCTCGACTCAGCAGCGTCGGCTGGAGGAGCGCGCTGCTGCGGCTCCCGGACCCGCGGGCAGGAAGTCATCCAGGGTCCGGTGGGGGGCGCGCCTGTCCCGAGGAAGTGCAGACGGGCGGCCGCGGCCTCAGGCTTGGGCAGGGCCGGGGCGAAGCGGGCTCGGTTCAGCCGCCCGCGGGGAGGTCGGAGTGCGTGCGGGTAAACGCACAGAAAGGGGCGCGTGAAGGGTGGCTCAGAGCTTTTCCCGGGAGGAACGCGGATCGTTATTCACCTTTCCTTTGCCCCACTTTAAGCAGCACCACTAGGAAAGCCGGGCATGGCAGTGCGCACCTGTCATCGCTCAGGGAGACCGAGACAGGAAGACTGCAAATTCCAGCCCAGCCAGGACGATGCAGCTACTTAGGGACACCCGATCTCGTGGTGAAAATTAATAAAGACCTGAGCCGTAGCCTGTGAAGCCTCTGGGCTCAATTGCCGGTACTGATAGTCAGATTTAAAAAAAAAAAACAAAAAACTGTGTGTAGCTGGCGCCCACGTGAGGAAGTGGGTTTTCTTTCCTTTACAGCGCCGGAGGTGGAACCCAGGGTTCTGCCTGAGCTGCATCCTCAGACCTTTGGAAGCAAACGTGGCCTGCTGAGCAGATCCTGTCCAGACCCTGCTCTCTGTCCGCTCTTGGTGCCCCAGACAACCCGGAGAGTAAAACATTTAAAAATGTAAACAAATTGCAAAGAGAAAGTCCAGCCTTTTCCTCTTTCCTCCCGGAGGCCTGGCGGGCCTGTGAGGCCAAGTGTTCCCTGCCACCACATGCGGGCACATGCGGCACAGAGCCGGCAGAGGACAGTGGTGGGGAACCACGGCCAGGACATGAGCTGGGGGCGTCTGACAGCACCAGGATGGGCACTGGGGTGCCCACAAGCCAGGACAGAGGTGGGGAGCCACAGGCCAGGATGGGACCTAGGAGGAGTAGGGCTCCTACAATGGAGTGCTACTCAGCCATAAAGAAGAGTAAACTGCAGACTTTTATAGGTAAATGGATACAACTCGAGAACATACGCTATTTTTTTTGAGAACATACTCATGAGTAAGATAAACCAGACGCACATGTGCAAACATCATATTGTGTCCCAGGTGTTATAAGTTGAAAGTGTAAATAAGATCCAAAATGTATGATAGATATTGTAAAATGGGAAGAAACTATCCAAAAGGAAAGAGAAACTGGGCTGGGGAAAGGACAAAAGAAGGAAAGGAAAAGCAAAAATAAATATATATATATACATAAATCTATATACATATCTCATAATTAATATAGTTATACTACTAATATCTCTTAGCTCATTGAAAAAAAGGCTTGTGCTAATATTGTTTGGACAATTAAATGCCTATATCTTGTACCTTATTATGGAACCCCATACTGAACTGAATTGAAGGAGTCAGAAGGAAGCCAGCTTTATTATCTGGCAGGCTGACTGGAGATGGCTCCCAAAACACCAGCCCAGAGCTGGCTGTGGGCTTAGTTTATATAGTTTTTGTTTGTTTGTTGGTCTTTTTGAGACAGGGTCTCGCTATCCAGTTCAGGCTGGCCCTGAGCTCACTCTGTAGCCCAGGCTGGTCTCAAACTCACAGCGATCCTCCTGCCTCAGCCTCCTGGGTGCTGGGATGACAGGTGTGCGCCACCACGCCCGGCTTTATATGTGTTTTGCAAGCAGTAGATAAAAAAGTTTAAAAGCATGGCGAATTTCTATCGGGCAGCGTCAATTGTTCTTGCTGAGCAGAAAGTCACTGAAAGAACTTAGTAAGCAGGGTATGTTAAGGGGCTGCGAAGTACAGGCTGTGCAGCTGCGTTTTGTCACACTGCGCTGGGCCGGGTCATCTCTGGCACGGCCATGTCAAGGCCGAGCAAGTCTGCCAGACGAGCTGTGTGGCACACGGCATGGCCGTATTTTGTCCTGTATGCTGTCTCACTACTTGATTGATTTTTGACTTTTTAAAATGTCCATCACATGAATAACTAATTTAAAGATAACAATATGCAACGTATTAACCATTGTCACCCTCCTATTATCTTGTTTTGAAATTTTTATTTTTTTCTCTTTAAAATAAAATTTCTGTATTACTTGTTTACGTGTTATTTTGTAAATGTATGTGTGTTTGTTAATATGTTTTCATTCTTTTATCTTTAAAATAAAAGAGAAAAGAAAAATTTTTTAAAAAGACCACGGTACCAGATCTGGTGAGTCAGGTAGACAGGAACGCACTGTGATGTTTTCTGAGCTTGCTTTTCCATTAGATGGCACTTGGAAGCAGCACTCACACATGCTGGATCACACCTCATAAAGACAAAGACTCAGAACACTTCAGAAATGGGCAAGGATGACGGGATGTGCTCAGAGTGACGGCAGGACTTTGAGGGGGTTAATGGCAACATGTCTTTCGCTGTGATTTTTTAAAGAATGTAAACACACATTGTATTTTGTAATCACCCCTTGTGTATCTTAATTTTTTTTTTTGAGACAAGTTTTCATTCATAGTTCAGGCTGGCCTGGAACCTACGGTGATCCTCCTGCCTCAACCTCTCAAGTGCTAGGATGATAGGCCTGCACCACCACACCCAGCCTAAATTTTCAAAAATAAGTGCTTTTAGTGCCTGTCTGGCAAGCTCGAGGTCTTGAGTTCAATTCCTGGTTCCAAAAAAATGTGCTTTATTTGAACTCAAAGGTTTACTTAAGAAAATAATAAAATCCTATTTTATCATTTAAAATATTAATGAAGGACAGACTGACTTTTAAGTGAAAACAACATTTTTGTTATAAAAGGAAATGTTTAAGTACCTGTAAAAGTATTTAAATGGTTTCATTAATGTATCTGAAAAATACCACATTACACACTATCTTCCAGACTTAAAAATACAAGCTACATTCTGCACTAACTTTTTGATGGAATGGGTATAAACTGTTCTCATTTCTGACAAAGAATACATTAAAAATTGTTTTAAAAATGCACTAGTGTATGCTGGGCATGG
The DNA here is from genome assembly GCA_004027595.1 of Dinomys branickii. NCBI lineage: Eukaryota > Metazoa > Chordata > Mammalia > Rodentia > Dinomyidae > Dinomys > Dinomys branickii. The sequence goes on from PVLD010003184.1 coordinate 21,487, forward strand.
TGGAGCATGCCTGTAATCCCAGCACTTGGGAGACTGAGGCAGGAGGATCATTGTGAGTTTGGGACCAGCCGGGGCTACAAAGTGAGCTCAAGGCTAGCATGAAACTGCTTAATGAGACCCTGTCTCAAAAAGAGAAAAAAAAAAGCACTAGTAAATTCTGATTCACTTAAATATTCCCAAATAGCAATTGAAAAAACGTTTGTGGGGGCCAGGGATATAGTTCAGTGGCATAAGCACCTGCCTGGCAAGTGCACGGTCCAGAGTATGATTCCTGGTACCAAAAAAAAAAAAAAAAAAAAAAAGTGTTACTTGGCACCTTTTTGAATTAGGTCACAATTACCGAAATGTAACTAATATTTTATAAAATGCCTTTTGCTTTGCTTGTATTTAGAAACATTTAATAAAAGGGGAAAGGTCATCATTCCCCCACCCCCAAAAAAAGAAGGCAGAGAAAACAAACAAATAAAGTATTTGAGTATTTCCAACTTTCTCATTTTAACTGTGTAAAATTGAAACCAACCCAGCCAACCTTCAATACACATGCTCAATGTCAGACCTTTCAAAAAAGTGTAAGAGCTGAAAGAACTAAGTACATGTTAAATACTTGCTGTGCTACATAACCAAAATATTTCTTTTGCTAATGTATTCACTTGAGTTCAACAGTTAAATTTTCCTATAATCCTTATTTCTAAAATACATCAAGGAGCTATACAAATGGCTAGTAAGCATGTGAAAAGATGTTTGACATCATTAGTCTTTAAAGAAACATAAATCCAAACTGCAATGAGATACCCACCATGTCATACTCCCTTTGATGGTTAATCTTTTTTCTTTTCTTAAGACAAGGTCTTGCCATGTAGTCCAGGCTGCCATCAAACTCACAATCCTTCTCCCTTGGCCTCATCAGTGCCACCTTACGTGTATGTACCATGCCCAGCTTTAGGATGGCTATTTACAAAAGAAAAGAAAAAGGAATCTAGGTGTTAGTGAGGATATAGAGAAATTGAAACCTTTGTGCATTGCTGCTGAGGATATGCAGTATAGTTGCTGCACAAAATAGTTTGGAATGCCTCAGAATGTTAAATTACTGTATGACCCAGCAATTCCACTCTTACTTACATACCCAAAACAACAAGCATCAGGAATCAGATGCTTGAACACTGATGTTCTTAGCAGAGTTATTTGTAACTGTAAAAATGTGTAAACAACCCAAGTGTCCACTGACAGGCAAACATATAAACAAAATGTGATACAGCCATACAATGGAATATTATGCAGCAATGAAAAATGAAGTTTTCATACATCTACAATATGAGTGAACTTTGATAGACTTCTGCTTAGTACCAGTCAAAAAAGCCAAATATTGTGTGGGTACACTTGCAGGAAGTAACTAAAATAGTAGGAGTCAGAAAACAGAATGATAGTTGCCACAGGCTGGAAGAGAGGAATAGAGTTATTATAAGAGTTTGTGTGATTACTGAAAATTTTCCGTGGATGTTAGTGATGGTTCTACACCACTGTGAATATATTTCATGCCACTGAATCATACATTTAAAAATGTACATTTTACCATGAAAAATATAGGTATGGGGTCACACACTTTTCCAGATCCTTCTGGGGAGTTCGGGGCAGGAAAAGGTCGCAGGGTTCTGTGCATGGAATGCAACTGGCAGGGCCACCTGCAGGCTGTGGGACACAACGCACGCGGGACCAGAAGTAGAGGCCAGAAGTGGTCACAGGAGTCATGGCACCGAGTTCGTCCCTTCTGGTTCCACCTGCACCAGAGCTGCAAGTGTCTTGCAGCCGCTGTCTCTCAGATTTGGCTTTAAACACAAACACTGTAACACAGCCTACAGCGTCTACTTCAGCATCTTTAAAGTTTCAACACATTTTGTGTCATTTATGAGCCCCGTCTGGGAATGAGATGTGCGTTTTTGGGACCTCATACCCCATGAGCCTGCTCATGGAGCGGCCGCTCGACCCACAGTGGGCCTCCTTGGTAGAGAAGGCAGCAGACAGTGCTCAGGGTTCACACTGGCCCCAACACGCGACCCCGGACCCAGCCCAAGCACTTTCCCTCAGATGTGTCCGTGCCTGCTTGGGGTGGGGGATGCATCACCATATGCTTCCTGGGTGGCCCAGAGCATTCTGGGAACTAAGGGAGGGCCAGAGGGCCAAAACTGCCCACGTTGGCTCTGGGGGCGCGTGAGGAGCTTCAAGTGGTCCCAGTTGCCGCTCTACCTCTCAAATCTGCCAAGCACCTGCACCACTTTCACTGGGGAGACCACGCCCTCTGCTGCACTACTAGCCAATCATCAGTCAGTTCTTGATCTATGTAGGCCAATCCCTATGGCCCTTGCTTTGAGCGGGAAAATCTCAGCCGCTGTCAGAGAGCTAGGCCGGCCAACTGCCCCTGCAGAGCCCTGTTTCCGAGGGTAACAGTCCCTGGGGCGCGTGCCCATTGGCCCGGACCCTGGCCAATGAGGGGCTTGTGACTGAGGGGGGGGGGAGGCGGGCCCGGCGGGGCGTGGCAGGTGGCGGGTGGCGGGTCGGAGCGGGTCGCGAGCTCCAGGCCTAACGGCCAAGGCCTCTCCCGCCGGCCTCCCTCTGCCTCCTGCCGCGGCCCACAGACCTGGGTCCGGCCGCCGGGTGCACCGCGGGCCGGGCCTCGACGGGCGCGTCCGCAGAGCGGGCGTGCTGGGCCGCCATGGAGGTGAGCGCCTGGACCTTCCTCGGGTTGAGGGAGGACCTGAGGGGGCTGAGGAGCCGGGTGCGTACGGCGGCGAGCAGGACCTGGCTGAGGGGACAGCGGGCAGCGGGAGGGCCCAGCCTGAGGAGGGAGGACGGAGGGCCGACGGGGAGGACCGCGAGGACGGGGAGGACGGACGAGGGCGACCCGACCGGGAGGGCGGGGAGGACGGACGGGGGCGACCCGACCGCGAGGACGGGGAGGGCGGATGAGGGCGACCCGACAGGGAGGACGGGGAGGACGGACGGGGGCGACCCGACCGGGAGGGCGGGGAGGACGGACGGGGGCGACCCGACCGGGAGGACGGGGAGGACGGACTGGGGCGACCCGACCGGGAGGACGGGGAGGGCGGATGAAGGCGACCCGACCGGGAGGGCGGACGAGGGCGACCCGACCGGGAGGACGGACGAGGGCGACCCGACCGGGAGGACGGGGAGGACGGACGAGGGCGACCCGACCGGGAGGACGGACGAGGGCGACCCGACGGGGGGGATGAGGAGGACCGGAGGGGAGGGCTTGAGGAGGCTGAAGGAGGCCAAGGGCCGCCCGACGGAGGGGATGGCGTTGGGCCAACCGGGAGGACCGCGAGGGCGGGAGGGAGGACCTGAGGAGGCGGAGGAGGATGAGGGCGATAGCGAGGGCCCCGGGGGGCCTGGGTCCCTGGAGGCCTGGCGCGGTGAGGCCCGTGTGGGCAGAGGGCCCGTCATGGGTCATGGACGGGACCAGAGGCAGAGGGCGCAGAGCCCAGTGGGGAGCGCCCCGGGCGGGTCTGTGAGCGACGCCCCTCTCCAGGCCCTGCACCCGGTGCCTGGGTGCACTTGGAGTCCGGGCGTTGTAAACACGGGCCGTAGAGCTCTGACAGGTTAAGGAGTAAGTTCCCATCTCCCCTCTATGTATGTGCTGTCAGAAACCTGATTTTCTTGTTTGTTTTGGTACTGCGCTAAGTCCTCAGTCCTTTTTTGCCTCTTAGCTGGAGATGGGGTTTGACTAAGTTACTCAGGCCGGTTCCAACTTGTAACGCCCCTTGTGCTCGCTTAGGCAGTGCGTGCACTTGTTATGCTCCTACCTCAGCCTCCCGTAGCGCTGGGACGACAGGTGCGCACCACTACGCCCGGCTCAGAAATGTTCTTTAAGGAAGCCGGGCCATACTTAATTACTAAGAACAAAAATACTTTTCATTTTAAATATATATTGGTTAATTTAAAGGAAAAACTTTGCTTATTCCTTTGCTCTCAAGTTTTTCATTCCATGCTACGTTTACCTCAGCATTTACTTTTGTTAATCATATTAAGAAAAGGTAGGGCAATGTAAGTCATTTCATTTGAAATAATTTAACCAAGACATCAATGCTATTATACTTTGAACTATAACAATGTTAAAATACATGATTATGTATAATATACATTACAGTCTTGCATAGTATTATGTCCCCTTAGACTGAAAAAGTAAGGCTCAGAAAGCTTGGTTTGTGCCCTAAATGACAAATCTTAAATGGAACCCAGATCTTTTCACTCCCAAAACCAGACTTCCACTGTTCTTCATATTTATGTTTCTACTGAAATTGACTTGTATTTAATTTCTGGTAATTGTTTTAAGCAAATCAATGCTACAAGTAACCCATTTTCCAGTTATTGTAATATGCATATTTCCAGGCTTTCATATTTTTACTGAAAAGAATCTTGATATTTCAAGTATAATTATGTTTAAATTCACCATATTACTTCAACTGATTTCTTGTCCAAGAACACAGACTTTAAATCTATCCTTTAAGGGGGCTTAACTTTTAACTTTTCTGATGTTCACACATCTGACTTTTACATACCTCTTTGTTTTAAGTGGTGCTTGGGTTAAACCCAAGTTTAAACCCAGGGTTTAAATGTACTGGGCACATGCTTTACCTGAGCTCCAGCCCCAGCCACACCCCAGAACTTACCTTACAGTGGAAAATGTACTTGAAAGAATGAAATATATTTAGTTCCAGATATTGTTTATCTCACTTACTGTTACACAACCTGAAAATATTCCTTTTGTCATCTTAGCATTTTGTTTTTTGTCTTTTTGAGACAGAGTCGCATTATGCAGTTTCAGGCTGTCCTTGAGCTCACTTTGTAACCCAGGCTGGTCTCGAACTTGCAGTGATCCTCCTGTATCAGCCTCCTGAGTGCTGGGATTACAGCTGTGCGCCACCACACCCGGCTTCTTAGCATTTATTTCCAGAAGAATATATTCATGTCACTTTGAATGCCATCAAAGAGTTATAATAGGCCTGGGATAAAAACTTTTGTTTATGAATTTCTAAACACAGAAGCCTTTGTAAAAGTTGCTACTGACTAACAGAAAATCTGGAAAAGCAGATTTTCATAGCACCCAGCAGAATCCCCTGTGCCTCAGTTTCTCCAACTTGAGAACAGTCATAATATGTTATAGGCAGAAAAATTATAATATGTAGGTATTAAGTAGTAATTATAACAATTTAAATCAACACTTGTAAAATATTTTGAGATTACTGAAATTGAGTGACTGGAAGGTATGATATAAACTCAGTATTATATATTTATTTATTTATCTTTTGGTACCAGGAATCAAACTTATGACCTCAGGCTTGCCAGACAGGTGCTTAGGCCACTAAGCTATATCCCTGGTCCTTTTTTCTTGTTTTTTTGAGACAAGGTCTCACTATGTAGTCTAGATTGACTGAATGTACTGTTTAGGCCACAGTGAATTTGTGGCAATTCCTCTGCCTCAACCTCTGGAGTACTTACAGGTATATACCACCACACTCCACTAATAGTATTGTCTATTGAGAACATACACTTAAAAATACTTTGATCTAAACATGGGTTTTCTCCTTATATAAATTTTGATTAAGAAAATAAAAGCACTTAAAAATATTTTTAGCGAAGTGCATTGATATGTGCCTGTAGTCCTAGCTACTTGGGAGGCTGAAACAGGAGGATCATTTGAACCAGGAGCTCAAGGTTGATTGGGCTGTATACCAAGACTGTCTTTAAAAAATAAAACAAGCTGTGTTTTGTGGTGCTTACCTATAATTCCATTAATTTTGGAGGCTGAGGCAGGAGGGTTGCAAGTTCAAGATGAGTGTGGGCAACTTAACAGACTCAGTGATAGACAATACCTGGGTTTGATCCCTGGTACCTTAAAAAAACACATTTTTAGGTGCTAGAGGTATAACTTAACTTAGTGGTAGACTGCACCTGAGGGATGAGGTATGGGATTGAATCCCTATTAGCAAAGTCACACCCTAAGAAACAATACATACCCCAAATTACATCTCTTTTTTTTTTTTTTTTTGTGGTACTGGGGATCGAACTCAGGACCCTGCGCTTGCTAGGCAGGCGCTTATTCCACTGAGCTATATCCCCAGCCCCTACATCTCTTTTGTATAAGAAAATACTATTTTCATTGTGCTTATGTATGTTAGGATATTTATAGTTATCAAATTTTGGGTTTTAATAGATCCTTTTTGAGAGAGTTAAAAATTGCAAATATATACTTTGAGAATTCTTTAAAGAAACATTTTCTAGAATAAATAATGGTTAAATTAGCTTAATCTCTCTCTGCTTGTTAAGTTCCTTCTATTTTATATTATTTTCACTGCATCTCAGTCCTATTTGGAAGGAGAGTTGTAATTCATTATCTTAAAATTCAAATATCTTTACTCAAGTCATGAAAAAAAAAACGAAAAAGGAAAATGAGTTCATAGAGTATTTTTCTTCTAATTGTAATAATATCTTTAAAATTTCTAAAGACAGCATAATATTTTATATATCAATTCAATTTTACACTATCTCTTGGAAATAGAAAATTAGCTGAAAATTAAAGACCTTGTAAAAGAACTAAAGGCCCTTGGCTAGGAGTAGGAAGCTCTTGAGTTTTGATTTAACTTTTATCATGTATTGGCTAACATGATAAAAGTAACTTGTAGTCCATTTCCTAGGTTTTTTTTTCTTTGAAAAAAGTCAAACACAATTTCATAAAAAAATAATAGAATAACAATTGTTAATACATTGCAAGTTTCCTACTTCTAAAAAGAGATATCACCAATGTTACAGTGCTGACCAAATACAATAATGTGGAAGTTCTTTGAAAACTGAAAAATTCTGTATAAATATATTTTTTAGAACAAAGATTGGGGCCAGGGACATAGCTCAGCAGCACAGCACCTGCCTGGCAAGTGCAAGGTCCTGAGTTTGATTCCCAGTGCCAAAAAACCCCCAAAGATTGGAAGCATTAATATGATTTATTTAAAACAATAGTGCTAGTATCCAAGTATCCACATATTGCTCATCTATTGAAAATATTAAAACTATAATAATTGTAGGTATTTTGTTAATTTTGTTTTTCTTGAGACAGGATCTCACTGTATAGGCTATCCTTGAACTCACTATATAGTGCGGGATGGCCTAGAACTAATGGTTCCCCCCACCTCTTAGGTCCTCTAGCCTCTTCCTCCTCCCTGTGGGGTTCTCCTCCTCTCTGTCAGATCCTCCTCTTCCTGTGTCTCGGGTCTTCCCACCCCCTTCTTCTCCTTGGTTAATAGCAGGTATTTTAGGCCAGCTATCAGCAACAGGGCCAGATCTGACCAGTACTTGCTTTATAAATAAAGTTTTATTGAAACAGGTGTGTCCATTTGTGTGTGCCTGTGGTTGTTTTGGTGCCAGGAAAACAGAGCTGATAAATTTCAATGGACCTTAATGGCTAGCAAAGCCTGGATATTGACTATCTGGCCTTTATAGAAAAGTTGGCCAATCCCTTGTATAAAGTAAGCTCAAGTATTTTAAGTCTGGATTTAAGTGTAATTCTTCTAACCCTTAATACCTGGGCTATTTCCTTGGATTTGTTACTATTAATGTATAATAAATGAAAGGTTTACCATGTATAATATCCAAATATGTCTTTAAAATTTCAGAACGAAGACAATGTAGATCTAAGACAGACCTACACTCCACTTTCTTCATCAACAGAATATGCAAGTTCTATAGATTCTTCACTTTTCTATGCACCATGGTCTACTTATAGAGATGATATTAAACAACCTTCTAATTCTCAGATCAATATAAAGAACAGGTAAATTAATATATATAGACTTCTCAGGAGAAATGAGGTGTCCTTAAATGTAATTACATAGGAACAAAGCTGCGTGTGGTGGTGCACACCTGTAATCCCCACACTTGGGAGGCTGAAGCAGGAGGATTACTGCAAGTTCAAGGCCAGCCTGGGCTACAAAGTGAGTTCAAGGCCAGCCTGAACCACATAATGAAACCCTGTCTCAAAAAGGCAAAGGAAAAAAAAAAAGAAAGAAAGAAAATTATATAGGAACAATAGGTATAATAGTACTTTGTTCCTTAGTTAAGCATTTTAATGTTGTGGCATTATACTTTTATGTTTATCAAACTTTTAAGAAAGCCTTAGCTAGCTGGGAGTCAGTGGCACAAGCATCTGCCTGTCAAGCACAAGGTCCTGAGTTTGATTCCCGGTACCAAAAGAACAAAACAACTAACTTAGACAGTTATTTGTGCATAATTTTTAGTTTATTGCTTTAACTTATTAGAGAAAATGTTAATTCCTCCTTCTAAGTACAACATATTAGAATTAAAATTTTTAGATCTATTTTATCTTTTTTTGTTGTTGCACTGGGAATTGCCTTCAGGATATTGGTTAAGTGCTGTACCACTGAGCTACATTCTCAGCCCTAGATCTTTTTTTTTTTTTTGGTACTGGGAATTGAACTCAAGGCCTACACACTTGCCAGGCAGGTGCTTGTGTTGTTAAGCTATATCCCCAGTCCCCATTTTTTTTTTTTAATCTTTTGTTTTTTCGTTTTGAGAGAGCATCTTGCTATGTAGCTCAGGCTGACCTTGAATTCACTATGTAGCCCAGGCTGGCCTTGAACTCATGGTGATCCGCCTGATTCAGCCTCCGAAGTGCTGAGATAGCAGACATGTACCGCCATGCCAGGCTTTTTAATCCATTTCTAAGTTTTTAGTACTTGTAAATGTTTTTCTATTCCATAAATAACAAGGGGCCACTTACATTAGATGCTCTCCTCCTGAAGACACCAGAATTAACATGGGAAGTATAATACCTGTGCTTATAATTTTATAGTAATGATGACAGCGATGATGACAGTGACATACCAAGCACTGCAAGTATAGTGCAGGTTACAGAAGAGGAACTATAGGGTATTAAAGGGTACTAGGAAAGTGACGGCTGCCTTTATCTTACTTATATATGTGTGAACTGTTATAGAGGATTGATGGATCTTTAGTTTAACAAGGAAATAGTTATTTGCTGAATCTTACTCAAAGATGTTAAAAAAAGAACTTCTTGATAAAGCCTTTAACATAATGATTTTACTGTATTAGAAAGACCATAATAAACAACCTTACAAAAAAAGTATTTAAGTTGATATATGCTACTAAAAAATTCAAACTTTATAGAAATAAAAATCCACCTTGAGCCAAGAATATAGTTCAGTGGCGTAAGTGCCTTCCTGGCAAGCATGAGGTCCTGAGTTTGATTCCCGGTACCCCCCCAAAAAATCCACCTTAATCCTGCCCCCTTCCTCCCCAATAAAAACAATTAATAGTTCAGTATATATTAGATTGAGTACTTTTCTGGTAATATACAAGTAATATTATTGAACGAAAAAGCCTTTATACTAAATCTTTATGAAATAACATAGTGCAAAAAGTATTAGACTTGTTGGCAGATAGTTTGTTTAGCAAATGTATAGTAAAGTTTGGCAAGTCATAGGTCCTTGAAAATACAAGTTTCTTTGTATCTGAAATGACCATTCAGCCACTCAGTAGACAATAACTAATTACTAATGCCTACCCTTCTGGTACTATGATCAATTCAACATTTGAATATTAGGCAAATATAATGTACTGTATATTTTTATTTTAGAGCATTCCAACACTTTTAAATTTTAGAAATAAAATATTTAAAGAACAAGAAGTGAGCCAGGGATATAGCTCAGTGGCACAGTGCCCTTCTGGCAAGCGCAAGGTCCTGAGTTCAATTCCCAGTACCAAAAAAAACAGCAAGAAGTTACACTTAAAACAAAGTATTATGGAAGGAATTAACAAAAAACTGTAAGAAGTAAAAGAACAGTTTTCCATGTGCTTGTGTTTTTTTCATTTTATTTATTTAGACAGTATTAGTAGGCTCTCAAGGACATGGGACACTCAACTAGTCACTTAAATGGATTATCCTTAAATGGATTAAGGATAGCCCTCCAGTCTATTGTATTTTAAGGACAACTGCAAAATTTCCATGGAAAGTAGAACGACCATATGACATTTCAATTTGCTATGTGATATTTAATGTAAAGAGTCCCAAAGCAGAGCAGCAGGTTCATGTGGTCTTTATAAGTGAAAACACTGAGCAGCTGATGATAGAGTGAATGAAGAATTACAGAACCAGACATGCTTTTAGGAAGAGCTCTGGTACATCCTATCCTTGACACCATAGCTCATATGTTGGTCACCTAAAATGAACAGTATGTGTTAGGGAGAAAATGAGGTAAGCATATATTGAAGTAGATATAGCAGAGAAATAATTTATATAGGGTAGGTACCATGCCAAAGTAGTAAGTAGTCTTGAGTTCTTGTTCCCTCGTCAATCCAAGTACATTAGAGAAAAAGACAGTAGAATATGTCTGAAAGGAGAAATCAGGATATTGTATTTACTATGAATAAAACAGTTTACATGATACTCACTTATTTTTAGGATTCAAATGGAAAGAAATGACTATGGCAGTGAAACAGACTTATATGGACTTGTGTCTAACATTTTGGAAGAACAAGATAAATCGCAGTCGTATTTTCCTGAAGGGTTAGTATGGTATATAATCTTTATAGTATATAGTAAGCTTTTAAATTCACATACATTAGGTTACCTTGTTTATTAACTTTTATTTTCACTTAATAATGGGTCACCTGACAGTAGTCATCTTACTGCACGTATTTGTTGCTAGGAGCCTTGATTTTACTGAAGTAATTGCCATACAATTGAAGTTCAGTCTAAGATTTTATTTGCTAAAGAACTTTCATTTAAAGATTTGTTCCTGTATAATTAATTTAGAACTATTTCCCTAGAGTTTGTGAGTTGAAGTTTGGCTTAAAGAGTATAAATTCCAAGAAGCTTTTACACATAGATCCTAAAGAATAAAACTCATTAGTCTTTACAGAAATATATGTGGATTTTACTCATGTGGTAATTTTAAATATTGCTTTAATTGGGTATGGAAACCATATTACCAAAACACCCTATTTCATAAACAGGGAAATATGCTGCACACATGTAATCAATTTCAAACACACTTTAAGCAAAATACATCTTCATTAAAAAAACTTGTGGTCAACAGTAGTTTTGTATTATATAATAACCTAATCAAAGGAAAAAACTTTATTCTTTACTTATGATATAAACAATCTGGGGGCTGGGGATATAGCTCAGTGGAATAAGTGCTTGCCTAGCAAGCGCAGGGTCCTGAGTTCGATCCCCAGTACCGCAAAAAAAAAAAAAAAAAAAAAAATTAATCTAAGACCCCCAAGTCACCAGTCTGAAGGTCTTGGTTAATGCCTCTTAGCAAAGTACATTGAAGACATGGATTAAAATGCACACAATCCTGGGTTGCTTACTGTCTCAGAGATAGGTTCCGAGAAGCACATTATTAAATGATTTTGTTGTCATTCAAACAAACTATTGAGGTATACTTATATAAACACATGGTATAGGCAGGTCATTCAACATGGCCTCTTGATGCAATCAGTGCAATACAGCATATGATTTTGCATTAGCTTTTTAAAAGATAAGTAGATATACACTTTAAAACAACAGTAAAAGCCAGGCATAGTGGTGCACACCTTTAATCTCATTACCCTGGGAGGTTAAGGTAGGAGGATCACAAGTTCAAGCACAGCCAGGGCAATTTAGCAAAACCCTGTCACAAAATCAAAACATAAAAAAGTGCTGGGGGCCAGGCATAGTGGTGCATGCCTGTAATCTAGCACCTGGGAGGCTGAGGCGGATTGCTGTGAGTTCAAGTCCAGCCTGGGCTACATATCGAGACCCTTTAAAAAAAAAAAAAAAAAGGCTGGGAATGTAGCTTAGTGTCAAAGCCCTGGGTTCAATCCGTATTACTGCAAAAACAAAACAAAAAGTATAGTAAATACACAAACCAGTAAAAAAAAAGTAATTCATTACCATTATCCAATACTATATACTGTACATACTTGTATGTTATACTTTTATATGACTCCTAGTGCAGTAGGTTGGTTTACACCACTACCATGAACACCTAGGAATGCCTTAGGCTACAGTGATATTATGATGGTTATGTGTCACTGAGCAACAGGAAATTTTCAGCTCCATTACAGTTGTATATGTGGTCCATTGTTAACTGAAGAGTCTATTCAGTGCATGATTGTTTATAGAGAATACAGCACATTTCTTATGACGGTAGCTTTTAAGTCAAGATTTGAAAATGGTGAGGATATGACAAAATCTTTTCTTTTTTACTTGGGAAATAATGTCTTTAAAATTTAAATTGTAATTAAATATATTTACTTGTTCTAGGACCTGCTCCTCTAATTTAAAGTCAGTTTGGCCAATGAATTCAAGCAGATTTGTAGATCACCATGACCTCTTAACAGAAACCAAAAGGCCAATAGATACAGCAGTCACTCAGCAGGCTTTTTATAGTGGTGAATCCATGTCAGCAATGGAAGAACAATATCTGCATAATAGTAATCTCACACCACAACAAAAAACAGATGAACTCTATCATGGATTTACTGGTTTAGACTTGGATGAACAATGGATGTATCCCTTACGAAGTGACCATTCTAACTGTTACAATATTCAAACAAATGAGACAGCTAAGGCAACATTCCAAGAATATCCATTTATCAAGAACTGTTTTGCACCTCAAACTTGTCTGTCTGATATTGTGAAAGAATCAGGAATGGATACTTACCCTTATGGAAGAGAAAAAATATTTGCTAAAGGTCTTGAAGCGCCATTACAACAAAAAAGGGCAGAGATGTATCTTTCCCAATTTAATAGATACAGTGAAAATGCAGATTACTGTAGATACCCAGAATATGGTCATCCTAATAAGACTAAGCTTAATAAATGTTCAAATTTTAGTGTCCAAGATAGTAAAAAATTAACCAATGGCACACCTGAAATACCAACTGCAGAAGCAGATGCCTATACAAAGTTATTTCAGGTTAAATCAGCAAATCAAAAAAAAATGGAAGACACAATATCTGACCAGCAGAATTTCACATTTCCAAAAACTACACTACATCTGACAGAAAAACAGTTTGCAAAAGAAACAGGATTCACTGCTGACTTTGCCTTAAAGTCAGAATATGGACTAAAACCTCACACAGCTTATCCAGCTAATAATGATTTTGCCAATGTCACAGAAAAGCAGCAATTTGCTAAACCTGAGCCTCCAAATTCTGAGTATTTTAAATCAGTGAATTTATTATCAAACTCAGCAACATCTTCAGGAGGTATCAATTTAAACAGACCCACTTGGATGAATGTTCAAACAAAAAGTAACACTGCTATTCCCTATCGAAATCAAGGTAACTTGATAAAATTAAATAGTCATTTAAGTGCAGCTCCAAAAGGTTCTAACCATTCTTCAGATTTCCCCCAGCTATCCTCCACAAATTTAACCCCAAGTAGCAATTTATTTCAGAAGTATTGCCAAGAAAACTCTTCAGCGTTTTCTAGTTTTGATTTCAATTACAATGGCGCAGAAAGAATTCAATCTATCAGTCACATGGAAGGACTGGCAAAGACTGGAGAAGAAAATCTCTTTGAATTGGTTATGGATAAAAAAATAAAGCAGCCAAATGGATTTTGTGATAATTATTCAGTTCAGCAGTATGGGACCACTGAAAATATAAACAAACACAATTTTCAAGCCAAGCCCCAGAGCGGACATTATGATCCTGAGGAAGGCCCAAAGCATTTAGATGGCTTATCTCCAAATACATACCAAGAACTGCTGGAGGCACAGGGGCATTTTAATAGCCACAGACAAGGAAGTGGAGACAACAATGTGAATAGCCGTGTGAATCGCACACAGGCATCAAGCTTCTCTAATAATTATACGATGGGAGATTTAAGGCATAATCAGGGTTTGCAACAGCTTGGTTCAAGTGGGTTTCCCCTAAGATCCACTCACCCATTTGCCCATTCAGTTCTTCCACTGTTGGATTCCTATGATTTGTTTTCCTACGATGACTTAACCCACTTATATCCTCATTTCAATGATATGATGTATGGTGATAGTTCCTTTTCTGGTTTTGTGCCACATTTTGGATTTCAAAGACCAATTAAAACCCGTAGTGGACCAGCCAGTGAACTCCATACTCGTCTGGAAGAGTGCTATGAACAATGGCGAGCACTAGAAAAGGAGAGGAAAAAGGTAAGCCAGCTGTCCATTTAGGAGCAACTTTGTATGTTTCTCTGCCTGTCTCCATTTTGCTTACTCTAGTGTAGTTTGAGAGTGCCTTATTCTACAGTGAATTCTTCTATTATACACAGTTTTTAAGTTCACAACTGTAAGGAATTAGCTAGGTTAAAGACCCAAAAGGTTGAGTTTTAAAACAATTATCAATATTCTAATTTTTAAGTTTTGATTAAGTTTATTGGTACAGTACATAGTGATCACATTCATCATAGGGAATTTGTACCTGTACATGATATATTTATTCTAATTTTTAAAGTTTGTCTATATTGTAGATTTTTTTCCTTCTTGGGTTAAAGTTTCTTTGAATTTTTAATATTAAACTGTAGGGGTATTTGAGTCTTTCATGTGTATAACAGAAAAATACTGTCACACTATGGTTTATAGTTGTTGCCTTTGGTACCAAACTAGAATTTTCTTAAGGGGTAATTTTATTTCTTAGGACTATGAAAAATATTAATCACAGCTGAATTATATTTAGAAAACTGAGCATCTAAAAGTTACATGATTTTTTACAGACTGAAATTGCCCTTGCCAAGAATTATCCAGGAAAAAAAGTATCCAGTACTAACAATACTCCAATTCCAAGGCTGACCTCCAACCCATCTAGAGTTGATCGCTTAATTGTGGATGAACTTCGAGAACAGGCGAGAGTAAGCTGTAAAAACATCCAATAGTGGATTTTTAAATTACTTGATACCATATTAAACATTAAAACATGTTAGATTTCTGAAGGATTTTTAAGTCATATTTACATGTAACTGAAATACATTTTTTGCTATTTTTGGTTCTACAACGATAATTAATATTTAGGAAAAGGAAAACAGACCCACTCAAATAATTTAAAAAGTAATTTTAGTAATTTAAATGATTCTTCTGCTTATAAACTGTGTTCCAAATAAAAGTTGATGTCTGAGAATAACATGCAGCAAAACATTGTTTTTCACCACTAAATAAAAGTTCACCTTAAGGATTAGAAAAATTAACACATGTGATAAAGTATTTTATTAATCATCTTTTTTTTTAAACAGGGTCTTGCTATATAGTTCAGTTCAGACTGGCCTTGAATCACTGTGTAGCACAAGCTGGCCTCAAACTCCCAGGGATCCTCCTGCCTTAGCCTCCCAAGTGCTGGTATCACAGGCATGTGCTACCAGACCTGGCTCATCCATTTCTTATTTTTAACATAAACTCCACCATGGAGTTTTTTGGGTAGACTTGTATTTTATTATTGTTTTGTTTACCTCTAAAAGATCTAGCTTTTGTACAATTGACAGGAAAATATTTAACTCCTGAAATACTTATTGTAAAGAAACTTGGTATGAAAGCCATGCCTGTAATCCCAGCACACTGGGGGGCTGAGGCAGGAGAACCACAGATTTGAGCCAGCCTGGGCAACTTAGCATTTGGCAGCTTAGCCTGTAAAAGGGTGGAGTGAGGAAGAAAGACAAAAACTTGGTATGAGTGTAGTTCAAGAAGTGGTTCATCCAGGGCCTTATTTTGCCAACATTCTCCTATCACTAAACACCATTTTTCACTGTTTAATCATTTCACTTTTTTTTTTTTTTTTTTCCGGGACCGGGGATCGAACTCAGGGCCTTAGTGCTTAGCGGCAAGCACTTAGCCCACTGAGCTGTACCTCCAGCCCAATCCTTTCACTTCTAAAGGTAGTTATTTTGATACTTAAATCTTAATCAAAAATTTCTCTTTCCATATACTTTCCAGGTTTAGAATTTGAAGACATTAGGCATAATAATATACTCCCTGTTAGTCTACTATATTCAGTGCCTTTTAAGCTTCATTAGTATTGTTATTAGTTTTGCTGGTAGTGGCAATTGAACCCAAGGCCTTCACAGCAAACTGCATCTCCAACACTTTTTTTTTTTTTTTTTTTTTTGGCGGTACCGGGGATTGAACTCAGGACCTTGCACCTGCCAAGCAGGCACTTATTCCACTGAGCTATATCCCCAGCCCCTCCAACACTTTTTTAAAAAAATTTTGAGACCAGGGTCTTGCTAAGTTGCCCAGGCTGGGTTAAAATTTGTGATCCTCCTCCCTCAGACTCCGTAAGTGCTGGGATTGCAGGCATGCACTACCATCTGGCTTTAAGCTTCATCAGTGAAAGGACTGAGGCGCTTCCTAATTTTCCTTAGCAGTTTTGACAATTACCGTTTTTAGTATTATTTCAACATAAATTAAATCAAAGACTTTCTGTATTATTGATTCCTTAAAATTGTGTCAGTACCATTATCTGAATATTTCTGATTTTTAGGAAACATTTGAGACTCAGGACTTGTTGAGATTAGAAGTAAACTAATGCATCTTTCTTTATTTGGAACTCTTCCCCTCACATGATTATACCTCCTAGCAGTGCTCTATTTGCAGACTCTTCAAGCATTTGTTCTTTTTTGTTTGTTTGTTTGTTTGTTTTTTGAGACAGGGTTCCACTGTACAGTTCAGGCTGGGCTTGAGCTCACTTTGTAGCCCAGGCTAGTCTTGAATGCTCAAAGATCCTCCTGCCCCTGCCTCCTAAGTGCTGGGATTATAGGTGTGTGCCACCACCCCTAGCTGCTGATACTATGAAATAGATAGATCTGATACTATCAAAAACAGTACCAGGTCTAACTGACACTGTCAGTGGCATGGAAATGTTGGACATTTGTAGAATGAACATGCCAAGTAGGTATAAAAGTCTGATTTTCCATTTGTCCCCATCCTCATAGTCCAGGAGAGTAAGCATTTGCTTACTGAATGGCTATTACTGCTCACATCTGCATTCAGCTTCACTGAAGATTTGTTTATACTTACGGAGACAGCATGACAGGGTGACAAACCTTACTGAATATGAAATGTGTCCCTCAGGTTATGACATTACTAGGCAAAATGGAGCGTCTCCGAAGCTCTCCCCTTCATGCCAACATCTCCACTGCTCTCGACAGACACTTGGAGTCCATTCACATTGTACAGTCACGCAGAAAGGATGAGATTGTTAACACTTCAAATCGGCAACGGCAAGGAGTGCCAAGATGCCAGGATGACAGAGGTATGAATATTAATGCACATCTTTTAATAAGCCAGTATGATCATTTGAATTGGGGGGTATCTTTTTGAGACAGTCTCACTATGCAGTTCAGGCTCGTCTTGAACTCACAAAGATCCTCCTACCTCAGCCTCGTGAGTGCTGGGATTACAGGTATGCGCCACCACCCCCGGCTCATTTGAATATTTTAAAATCAGATTGGGATTAAAAGATTGTATTTTTAAAATTAAGATTTATCTGAAGAATAGACTGCCAGGTGATCAACACCTTTATTCCAAAGATACACTGTTCTGTTTTAAATTTTATTTGATTGTAATACCTATCTTGACAATGTTTTGCCCAAAGTATTATCATACAAATCAGAAATAAAATATCAATACTTTTAAGTATTTAGAAAACAAAATACTTTGGTTAGCTCAATCTTTTTTTTTTGGTACTGGGAATCAAACTCAGGACCTTGTACTCGCCAGGCAGACACTTGTGCCACTGAGCTACATCCCCAGATAGTTAGCTCAATCAGAAGCCATCCTTTTCTTCCTTTTTTGCTCTTTTTTTAAACAGGGTTTCACTGTGTATTTTAGGCTGGCCTTGGATTCATGGAGATCCTGCTCCTCAGCCTCTCAAGTGCTGGAATCACAGGCATGTGCCACTATGCTCAGCTGACCCTTGTTTTCATAAAAACCATGTCTGACCATTTAGTAGTGACAACACTGGGCTGCATGAGGTTAGGGATATTAAAGTGGTATCTATATGAAATGGCCCTCCATATTTCTTTCACAGATGTTTTTGCCCTTGCTTCAGCAATTAAAGAGATGTGTGTGGCTACTCGGAAAGCACGCACGACCCTGTGGTGTGCATTGCAGATGACCCTACCAAAGACAGTGACCACAGCTGGCCAAGCAGATGTGGAGAAATCTTTACAGGATATAGTGAACTGACAACAAGGTCCTTGAGAGCGTGAATAGCAACAATTCCAGTGAGCCAGAGGTGACAAAAGCAAACATTAAGGAAAGGCCTCAGAGGGAAGAATGAAAAGCTGATAAGTAAATGTATCAAGACTTGTTAACAATTTTTAATGAACTTGTCAAACTACAGTACATTAATTTGCTTTTCAATTTAGTTAATACCTTAATGAAGTCTAACTTCTATTTAAAAATCTATTTACAATGAATAAGATATGAAGTGAATTCAGAGGTAGAGTTGACTACTCTAGGAGTTCTGAGTAGTCCAACATAACAAGTTTCTTTAAGCAAATTAAATATTTCCTAACAGCTAAAATGTTACTTAAACTCATTCTGCAGTGCAGGTAAATGCAAGTATCAAATTCTTCAATTTGTTCTGCCTTAGTAAGTATAATTCCAAATAATGAATCTTAAGTGACTGTAACCCAATTATGGCTACAGTCTAGTAACCAAGACAATGTTGATTGTGATACGAAAGTATTTTCCTTACAAAATTGGATAAACCTAAGAGACAAAGGAAAACAGGGACAAATCCAAATATTCATGTAAAAATTTAAAATACTACCATATCTATAAATTTGAAATCTTAGTGCCTAAGTATATGGAGGGAAATGCATCTGATTCTCCTAAATTAGTGATAGTGCCAGTGTGAAAACCATGCAAGTTATTGGATATAAAACCTGTTCAAATCATTTGTGTATATTCTTTAAAATTTATACTATTAAGTATTAATAATTTTGAATTTTAAAGTTAAAGTGTATACTATTAAGTATTATTTCTAATTTTAATGTATTTAAATTGAATCAAAATAATTCCTTTATCTGGATCTTTTACACTTGATTTGCAGTCACTAAACTAATTACTGTTTTAATACCCTTAGTTGTCTGTCTTTTTATGAGGGTATCACGAGTTCTAAAATGTAATTTTTTAGGGTTAATCCTTACCTAGTTTAGTTTTTATTTGGTTCGTATATATTTTGTGTAGTTGTGTTCATTGGTTTGCTTCTATATATTTTTTTTAAAGAGTACTTGAAAGCTTGGCTTTTTCTTTCTCATTCCTTAGTATCTCTGTTATGGAACCCAAGTAATTTATTCATTAATATGAAATGTTGGTATTATGTGACTCAGAAGATCTTGGGTTTTAACATTTCTAGCATGAGTTAAACTATAATATAATGTACTGATGAAATTTAATTGTATCCTTAATCAGAAACACTGATGTTTTAAATGTTGTTTTTCTTAGTTTTAGAAATCCTGGTATTTTAAAAAAAAAGTGTAATCATACCACATAAATTTTCTTTAGATGATGTGTGGAAGAAACTGCTTACAAATGCAGGAATAACTGTAGGGAGAAGGATTTTGATCACTGATAAGCCATAGAACTACTCAAACGAATTGCATGAGGGTAGTCAAATAAATAGATCACCCCACCAGTCACTGCACAGAAAGTGGTTAAGTTTTATAAAACATGTTAGATGTTATGAAAATAAATATTATACTGAACTAAGTCTCTCAGGAAAATAAACTGTTGAAAATATATGGTTTCTTTTTTTTAGTATTTGCATTCGTGTCTAACCCTTCTTATTCATGTCATAAAATCAACTGAATTTCATTAAACTGATAATAATTTGTTTTATATTTCATTAAGTAACAGTATTGGTAGATAGATTTATGGCCTTCAGATATACTTGAATTGCACATGAACATCTTCAAAGATAAAACTTTTATTATCTTTATGCTGATCTAGGCAAATAAGAATAAAATTTGGGGAAAGCTTTGATATGACAGGTCAGATAGGAAACTAGTTCATTTACAAAAACTGAACACTTTGTTAAAAAAAAAAAAATCACAAGTCACGCAGTAGCTAATTCTTATATTGATTGGTTGGCCCTTTCTACTGGGTAATATATAATGGATGGTTCTTACATATCATATGCTTCTTTAGTACAACTTACAGAAACACACACAGCTAGGCATGGTGGCACACATTTCTAAATCCAGCACTTTGAGGTGGAAGCAGGAGATCACCAAAGTTCAAGCCCAACCTGGGCAGCTTAACCATTTAGCAAGACCTATCTCAAAATAGAAAACAAAAAAGGGCTTGAGATGTAGTTCAGTACAAGGGCCAGATTCCCAGTACCACCAATCAATCAATCACACAAAATCTGCAGTGAAACTGCTAAAGCTGGTGCTCCCACCATTTCTAATGGAAAGAAATTTGGTGTATTCATTTTTATGGAGAAAAACAATTTATATAAAGGCATTTGAAAATTTCCTTAAATTATCAGTATTCTTCCTATTTGAATAATCTACTATAAAGTTTTAGAGGGTTGGTAATTATGACTGAAATCTCAAGTTTGATGTACAACTTTTTTTTTTTTTTTGAGACAGGGCTTCCCTACGTAGTTCAGGTTGGCCTTAGACTTACTGTGTAGCCCAGGCTGGCCTCAAACTCAGTGATCCTCTGGCCTTAGGGTCTCCCAAGTGCTGGGATTACAGGTGTGCACCACCATACCTGGCCTAAAACTCAATCTTACTCTAGAAGATATGGTCATTTATTATATGGTTGTTTAAAATTTAGCCTTTGTAATACTGAACAGTTCAGATGGAAAGGATTTGTCATTTGAATGTGCAATCATACTCAAAGCCTAACAAAGCTGACCCTTTCTGCTGAAGCATTAGTTTGAATGCACACTGTGACATACAGAACAGTCCCAGAAGGAAGGATCAACTGTTAAGAAATTGCAACAAATACCCTGGAGGCGTCCATGAATATAATCTGACTCTTTTAGAGAGCAAGCTGAGAACAAACCAAATCCCCAAATAAAGGTCCTTCATTGAACAGGCTGATGCCACCACCTATTCTTATCACCAAGTAAAGAATTAAACCCCCACTAATAACTCAGAATACTTCAAAGCCAATTTACTAACTTTCCAAAAAACAAAGTAATCTTTCTGATCTGATCTCCACTCCACAGAAGGGGAATCTGAGGAAAAGAATATATGGATTCCAGGGAGAAGAGCTTCTAGGGCTAATTAAAACAAAGCATAAAGTAAAAACATTCCTAAGTGACTGTCCACACAGACCTTATTTCCACAGGTATCTGGAGAGAATCAAACAGAAGACGCGATTTAAATAAAATTTATTTTTTTAAAAAGGTGATTATTTTTGCAATGCCATGGTTATAGGACTGTGAAGAGGCAACACAACTCCTTTTCTTTACTCATGCCTTTTTAAAAGAACCTCCTGCACAAAGGTAAAAGATCTTGTTAATCTTGCCGTGATAAAAAACAGCTCAGCAAACTTTCTTCAAGAGCTAGATAGTAAATATTTTAGGTTTCACAACCCACCTGTGGTCTGTCACGCTTTTTCTTTTTTCCTGCAGTACTGGGGACTGAATGTAGGGCCTTTGCATTGAGCTACATGCCCAGTCCTTTAATTTTTGAGACGGGGCTCGCTAAATCACTAAGTTGCCCAAGCTGGGCTCAAACCTGTGATGCACCTAGTTTCTTTTATAATCTACAAAAAAATGTAAAAACTATTTTAGTTTGCACCACACCAGAAAAACCAGGTGGGCAGACCAGCTCCTGAAGGGTGGTCTGCTGCGGCCTGGTCACTCTGCCAGAGCCAGTGAGGGAAGGGCTTGGCCTACAGCAGGCATGACTGACTACGACCCGCAGGAGCCCTGCAACCTGCCTTCCAGGCCTTGCCGCTCACTCGCCCACTGGATGAGCTCACTCGGCGCTGAGCAGTGCTGTCCTAAGCATCTGTGTCACAGGGTTCCAGCATTTTTCCTACAAGGGCGATTCTTCCAGTTTCTCTAAACCAGGAACGAGTGGTCATAATAGTCATGATTTAGGGCAAAGCAGGATTAAAATCTACTGTTACTCTGGGAGATTCACGACTATAAAAAATTAATCTAGCTAACAATGATATCCTTGCACACAATACCAACTCTTCCTTCTTAAAGTCATTGCCTAGGTGAGGAAAAATGCGTATCTCTATTTAAAGACGTTTTGTCTCCTGTAAGCTGCAACTTCCTTTAAAAACATTCTCAGATCTGTAACATTCCCTCACCAAATAGTTTGTCCTCTTTCTACTTTGCTGGCATACACGATCAACTCTGGATTCAGCAGGGCATTCTAGCTTAGCCAGAGACCACGCTACGTTTGGGGTAAACATCACCTGCGGAGCAGCCTGTGCCCTACTGCACACCACAGAGCGGGGGTCTTGGCTCCACTCCTTCAGGACAAACCTGACTAAGCTTCCTAAATCCTTCTCTTGATCCATGGAAGATTTCTTTTTAAAAAGGAGCTAAAGAGCCTGGGACTTGGGTATTAAAATATAGAGGCTGCCCCATTCCAGGTCTTTGGTAGAGAACATCGACTGTAATGTGACTGCGCACACCGCTAAACACGCACCTATTGTAATAGGATGATTGTGATTTTTCTTTTAACCATGTAAACAAAAGCAGAACCTTCCGCCACGGTGCTCGGTCCTCTTACGCCCAGCACGGCTTGAGGTCTGCCAGGAGAGGGCAGAGCCACCCAAGGCTACCGCTTCCGCTCCCCTCTCTGTGTCCTTTTCCGTTCCTTTTCCTTGCGCTCCTGCTTGGCTAGTCTCTCCCTCTCCCTCTGCAGCTTGTCCTGCTCCTTCTTCCTCTGGGACTCATCCCGAAGTGAGTCCCGCTCCAGTTTGCGAGCACTGACGGCATCTTCCACGTTGGTGTTTCGGAACAGAGCTGAAGTGAGTTAAGGTATTGAAGCGCAGGTGACAAAGGCCCCAACTAATATCCTCCTCACCCGGCTATTCTCTCTGTGTGCTGGGTCCCAGCCTTCAAAGATAACCCTTGCATATTTATCTTACAGAGAAATCCTAGTGCTACTAGGACAATTCTAAAATATCTTTCAGATTAAAAATCACTTTTTCTGTTTTGGGTTTCTCTTAGTTTTGTTTTTTGGGGTTTTTTGGGTCTATTTTTGTGGGGGGTTTTTTGGCTTTCTTTCCAGGTTTAGCTAAATCTGAATTTTAAAGTACATTATGAAAATGAAGTTTCACTCAAGTATAAATACATATTCAACAACACAATATTGCTGGTGTAGCTATGATAGTTTTAGTGATAACAGTGTAACTGGAAAATTATATACTTGGCACTATAAAAATGCTTGAAAAGTATGAACTCAAGAGTGGTGGCTCACACCTGAAATCCCAGCACTCGGGGGAGGCTGAGGCAGGAGGATCATTGCAAGTCTGAGACCAGCCTGGGCTACAAAGTGAGCTCAAGGCCAGCCTGAACTGCATAGTGGACCCCGTCTCAAAAAGATGGAAAAAAAAAAAAAGTTTAAAAAGTTAAATAACCTTATCAAGTTTTTCCTACACTACTAAAGCTTAAGAGTTTATGAGATACAAAGTAAATTCAACAATTAGAAAATAACCAAAAACTGTACTCCTCATGTCTTTTTATGTTTGTTTTTTGAGGCATGGTCTCACCACGTAATTCAGGCTGCCACTGAACTCACTATGTAGTCCAGGCTGGCCTCAAACTAGCATCACCTCCTTCTGCCTCAGCCTCCCAAGTGCTGGGATTATAGGCATGAGCCACCATGTCCAGCTCTCATTTCTTACAATTTTAAAAAACAAGGCCTCTTAATATCAGACAAGCTCCTATCTTAAATCATGACTTTTTTTCAACTTAAGTACTTTAGGCTCAGGGTGTAGTCAAAGGTAAAGCGTGTGCCTAGTATGCACAAAGCTCTAGGTTTAACCCAAGCATCAAAATTAATGACTGAGTATCCCTATAATTAGCTTTCCTTCACTAATAACAAGCGTCCTCTTGAGCTTCTGGATTTAGAAACCCGCTTTCTCTGGGCAGTGGCTCAGGAAGCAAGTCTGTCAGGTGAGACCTTCCTCAACACAGATATTTTACTATGTGTATCTCCAGCTTAAAGTGTTTATAGTCTTTGTATAGCGCCACACAGCCCAGATCTGTACCCTGGTGTACAGACTGGAAAGCCTTCCAACCAGCCCTGCACAGAGCACCCCCCCAACTTGCTTGGCTGGAGAAAATGCTTTTGCAGTGATGCGAACCTTGCAGAGCTCTTCATAACAAGAAGCCAGCTGTGGCACACATGACATAGGTTCACCACCACTGTCTTAAGCTGACTACCTGGACCATCGAGAGAGGGCTCCTCGTGCTGGCACAACAGAAGTACCTGGAGATAGAGGAAGCCCTGGCAGTGACAGCAGAATAAAAAAGGACCCCCAGAAGATCTTTGGAGACATGTGGAGATGGACACAGAGAGAAGGATACATTTGTCAGAACTGGCATTCACCCCAGCACCTGAATCATCATTCTCGCCTGGTTCAGTGACCAGCATTAAGGAAAAGTCAGACAGAAAACAAAGACCTGCAAAACCCAACTCAGCACCAGAAACATGCCCCAGACAGCTGAGCCAGGAAGCAGGCTACATGCAGGGAGGGCCCTGTTGGGATATGATGGTTAAGTCGGTGAAGCACACGGGAGGCTGAGGCAGGAAGACTGCTGGCAGTCTGAGGCCAGCCTGGTCTACACAGCAAGTTCAAGGCCACCCTACACTACATAACTGTCTCAAAAATAAAAAGAAGAGAGAAAATCTCCACTTAGGGAAATGTGTCCAGAGCTTCTCTAAATTCTCTTCTTAGAGGCTGAGAAGCAATTTAAGTTATTCTGGGTGACTGCAACCTGCAGGCCAGGCCACAGCAAGACACCTCACCAGCAGTTCCAAAAGCACTGTGCCCAGTAATGTGCCTTCCTGGACCCCAACCTCTTCAGCCAGAATTGGCTGAACCATGAGGGGGACGTCCAGAAACCTGAGTTTCCATCTTCCTCCAGGAGAGCTGGTGCTTTACAAAGTTCTTTTCTTACCCAAGAACTGACATTTTGTCCTGAGAGCCACAGTGCTGCAAAACCTGGCAAGAAAGCCACAAGGAAAACTCAGAATGGAAACAGCCAGAAGCACTCGGGAATTCTTCTCACAGCCATGATGAAGCTGCAGACATTTCTAGGGTGAGGGCCCCAGCATAAGGCTCCAACTCCATTAGCGTGTGCCAGGAGAGCTGTCCATCAATGTCCCACCCACTGGTGCCATTTTGACCCCCCATGCTTGCTTTCCATAGAGTCCTCACTCAAATTTCAGATTTATGCTGGGGTTGCTTGGGCCTTCAGCTCTACTTTTAACCACGATCATAGTGGAAAGAGTCCCATGAGGGTGCTCTTAACTCAGCATAACCCTCACAGTACCCGACTTCTGGTTCTGATTTACCACAAATGTCCTAAGGCCTCCAATTCTTCCTAATGCCTCACGGACACAAAAAACAGCCAGAAAACCATGAAACACAAATGTTCTGAAAGCATAATATATAAGGACCATTAAGACATGATTTGTTTTACACTAAAGTTTTCAGGAATGTACTGATAATGTATTAAAAACAAAAGTCCAGACTAAGGGTTCAGCTCAGGAGCAGAGCAGTACTTAGCATGTGCAAGGCCCCGGGTTCCATCTCTAGTACCAAAATGTGTGTGTAGAGGTGAGTGGGTGTATATGAGCGTGTATGCGTGCCTATATGAGTATGTATGTGTCTCCATGCATGTTTGTGAGCATGCACATGTATGAATGTGTGTGCATGTGAGCGTGTCTGCATGTGTCCATATATATATATATATATATGTGTGTGTGTGTGTGTGTGTGTGTATACATGTGTGTAAATGACCAGTTCAACTCCAGATTACAGCTCACAGCCACTCAGGGCCACCAAGAGTTGCTTTTCTTAGTAACAGGGAGAAAACCCAAGGCCTTTGTACCAAGCTACATCCTCAGCCCTTATTTATTGAGAAGGGACTAAGTGGCCCAGGCTGGCCTTAAACTTGCTAACTTTCTGCCTTGTGGCACCAAGCAGGCTTAGGTTAGAGTGGAAAACAGGAAATTAAGGGATGTGTATGTGAGCGCGCGCGCGCGCGCGCGCACACACACACACACGCGCGCGCGCGCGCGCATGCACATACACATTTTTCTAGGTCACTGAGCCACACCCTGGCTGTAGGCAAGGATATTCCTCCTCATCAGTCACATCAGCGTACTGTGCCAGCAGGGCGGCCTTCCTCTGCTGCTGCTCCTCTGATACCACCCGAGGTTTCACCACGATCTGTGCCTGCTTCTCAATCAGTGTGGCGATGGCTTGGACCTCGTCTGGGAAGAGCACAAGAAGGGACCATGCAGTTACAGGGAGGAAGGGCTTGTAATTCCAGTCCCCCAGGCCATACCTGCTGGCTCCAGAGCTGTCAGAGGAAACTTCCTTGGGGCCATGAGCAGGCAGGAGCTGGCCTGAGGGGCAACACAGATTGACTTATTCATGTCATGAGGTGCTGCTGCTTTGAGAAAAGGCCTAAAAGCATTGTGTGAGAATCACGGGAATGCGCGCCCCCCCCATGTGCAACCAACCCAGGCTGCACCTGTTCAAGTTTATTATGCCAAGTAAAATTCTTAAGAATATTTTGCCCAGTGTGGAGATGCAGGTCTGTAATCCCAGTACTTGGAAGGCTGAGGCAGGAGGATCAAGTTTGAAGCTTGGACTACATAACAAGATCTTGTCTCTGGAGGATTAAAAAAAAGGACACAGTATTTTGCTACATTTTAAAATAAGATCAATTATGAAGTTCTCCATGCTCAGGGAGGAAAGGGACAGGGCTGTGACGCAGCACTTCTCACGCCCAGCCAAATAGGAGCGTTGTCTGGGGCACATTTAGAAAACATCAGGCTGGGGATATCGCTCAGTGGAATAAGTACCTGCCTGGCAAGTACAAGGTCCTGTGTTTGATCCCCAGTACCGAGAGAAAAAACAGAAAACACCACTGCCTGGCCCAGCCCAGTGCACCAGATGACTCTAGAGCAGTAGGCAACTGCATCAGGTTGTGCCCAAGTTTGATTTTTATGCTCTGCATTTTCTCAGGTAACTTACCATCCTAATTCTGGGTATATGAGACCATTTCTTTCAGCATCAATTAAGGTGAAGAGCTTAGCTGAAGCAAGCACAGTCCCAACTACAATCTGCATTATGCAATGAGAACATGAAAAAAGCGAGGTGAGAAAGATACGGCTGATTATACCCACAGTGCCAAGAAGTACAGGACCCTGGAAAGATGAGAAAGCCGGGCCAGTGCACACCTGTAATCCCAGCTACTCAGGAGGCTCAAGCAGGAGGGTTCAAAGTCCAAGGACAATCTAGGCAATCTAGCAACACCCTGTCTCAAAAATAAAAGGGCTGGGAAGATAGCTCAGCACTCCATGGGTTCAATTCCCAGTAAATCCCCAACCTCCTACAGAAAGAGATACAGAGAAAGAAAGAGACAGAGAGACAGAGAGAGAGAGAAACAACCAACCCACCTACCCAGTGAAGACAACTGTGTTCAGGCTGATAAGGTAAAATGGAAAAGGTGAAAGGAAATCAATGTTCAGTAAAGGTTAAAACCACCTGTAATCCCAGGACCCTGGGACGCTGAGGAAGGAGGATCAAAAATTCCTCCCTCAAAAGAAACATAAAAAAGGCTGGAGACGTGGCTCAGTGTGCAGGGATGGGGTTCAACTCAAAGTAGGGAAGGAAAAAAAGAAAGTTAAAGCACATTGCTGGCAGAAACCCTCAGGGGCATCGGCGTCCGAAGGAAGATGTGAAACTCCCTGGGGCCTGCTGCTCAAAGGCTCCCAGAAGAGGCCCTGGGGTAACCGACCACTAACACCAGCACTACCTTCTTTCTTCACTTTGGGGACAACACTCTGAGACTCCGACCACCGTCCCACAATCTCTTTGCAGATGGTAAGGAGAGAGTCTTCTTCCTAGTGGGGAAAGTAGACCAATTAATATTCTGAGAGTTTGAGAAAACAACAGCCACCCGAAGAAGGGCTGTGGGAGGCCCCGAGTTCCTGAAGAAGGGGACTCTGGCAGAGGTCCAGGGCCAGAAGTGGAGCAGGATTCAAAATGTGTGAGGGGGCCAGGATACAGCTCAGCGGCACAGCTCCTGCCTGGCAAGCATGAGGTCCTGTGTTCAATTTCCCAGTACCAAAAAAATGTGTGACAGATTCAGCCAGGTGCTACCACATACCAATCCCAGATATCTGGGGGCTCAAGCCCACCCTAAAATATACCATAAGACCCCATCTCAAAAAAGTAGGTAGATAAACTTTTAAATACATATATGTTGCATTTTTAATGAACAATAATTGTATGTATTATATAATTGTGTGGTGCAATGTAATGTTTTGATACATTTCCAGTACGGAATGATAAATTCAAGGTAACTGACAGGGTCATCACACATACTCACTAGTTTTCTGTGTGGAAACATCTAAAACCTATTTTCATAGCAATTCTGAAATGTACAATGCACTGTTTATTATGGTCACCTCTCAGGCATGGGTCACTGAAGCTTCCTTCTGTCTCACTGAGAATTTCTACCCTCTAACCAGCATCTTCCATGCCTCCCCAAGTTCTTACTCTTTTGGTGCAAAAGATCCATCACCTAAGTCAAAAATTGCCCCTTGAACTCTTCCTCGGCTGACAGTCAGAATATTCTCCAGGGTTTATCAGCTTCCACACTACAGCACACCCAGGGCTGGGGGACACTAGGGATGGACAGGCGGAGGGGCCAACCTGACTCCAGCACAGAGGTTTGGCATGAGCCAGCCCATCTCCCCCTCTGCACAGTAGAACAGAAACGATGCTGGCCATGGTGTCAACACACTAAGTGCCTGCACTGGGCCTGTGAGCAAGTCTAACTTTCTGACCTTTATTGCTACTGGCTCCTGACTATGGTATATACCACACTGTTGAAACCTACCTGGAATTCTTGCTCACAAACTTCATAATTCCTAAGACTTAATCATAGTCTAATCTGGCAACTGATTTGGCTGTGCTTTCTGTTTTTCCTAGGAAGAATTTGATATGAAAGGGGTAGCCAGGAGTGGAGGCCTGCCATGAGTTTGAGGCCAGCCTGGGCTCACAGTGAGTTCAAGGCCAGCCTGAACTACATAGCGAGGCCCTGTCTCAAAAAAAAGAAAAGAAGAAAAGGCAAGCAGCACATTGAATTCTGTGTTCAGCACACAGCACATCCCTTGGCCTTTTTACTCTTCAGTTGCTCCACTGACAGGAGCCCCATCTCACTGTGTGGTTCCCACTGAGCTCCACCCAACCAGTTTCTAGGGGGAGGGGGAGGGAAGCCGTGGGAAAATCAAACAGGGCACACGAACAGAGTGGGGTGAGAGGGGCTCTCAAAGATGAGTCTGTCTTCTGCAGCTTAGGCTCTGACACACAGACGCGAAGTACTACATTTTTTCTAGATAACTGCCTCTTCTCTCAAGAGTCTATCAGCAGCACAAAGCCGGTACTTGTTTCCCTTTATCAACAGACACATAGCTCCAAATAAGGACAGCATGAAAAGGGCTGGGTAAAGGAATGATACCCAGAAGTACCGAAGTTATTTAACAAGCTCATCACGGAGTCTTTAGAAAATTCCCAGCTGGAAGCAAAATTCAAGGGCCTGGCACAGTGGTGCACACCTGTAATCCCAGCCACTTAGGATGCTGAGACAGAAAATCAAAGTATGAGGCCAGCCTGGGCAATTTAGTGAGACCCTGTCTCAAAATAAAATCTAACAAGGGCTATGTAGATCAGTGGTGGAACAAGTGTACCAGGCCCTGGGTTCAATCCCCACTATCACCAGAAAAAAAGAAAAAAAAAACCCTGAAGTTCCTTGCCTCTTATTCCTTACCCTCTAATCTACAATGTCAGGGTCCAAGAGAAGATTTTATTCCACTGGGTTGTCTTTCTACCAAACTCCCAAGCTGCTGTACAAGCTTTGTTAAAGTTTTCCACTTCTTAGGGCAATCTCAACAGAGCAAGTTTGACTCAAAGGGTTCTCAGAGGGATCTGAGACAGCTACCCAGTGAAAGGCCTCAGTCATGCGCCCATGAACTGCACTTCCGGTGAGATTTTTTATTTTCTTTTCCTAGTATGCCCCTTACCTTCACAGAATACTTTTGGATTTGAAACTGTTTCCTACTTTCTACAAAATATGTTTGTGTATGTTTGTATCTATACAGTATTCCCAATATCCTTTGATTCTCAGTTCATTGTAACAGGTGCCATAAGGCTTTTGCCGGATTGGTGGCTTTCACAGAAGCAGTCCCGTTCCCACGTTCTCCACATCACAAATACAAAGACAATCCTAGTTTCCACAGCATTAGCAACGATACAAGTACGTTTACTTTTGAGTTCCTATTAAAAGGAAAAGAGTCTGTTGGGTGTCACAGATCAGCAAATCGAATCCACCAAAACTAATTTAGTGTGTGTGGGAGTGGGGGGGGCGGGGAAGAATGTAGCAGCAACGATCAGGTTGGAAGACTGGGCATTTTGATCGCTCCCTAAGTAAATCCTAAGTACGCATTTGTGAATTAGCGATCTGCTAAGAGGCCAGCTGGCAAATTTCTCTCTGAGCTCTCATCCACCGCCCACCACACCAATATTCACCAAATTCCTAAATACTGTAAAAGATCAAGCATGACACTGCTTTCAGTTCCGCCCACCCCGAAGAGACCTCTGCCACCAGCTCCCCTTTTTTGGACCCCCACCTGCAAAGGAACTTCCCACCGGCTCTGGTCGTGGGCCTGCCCCCGGAACTGCCTCCCAATGGGCAGACAGCCCAGAACGTTTGGTTCCCCCGACTAAACACGGGAGGGGAACAGGACTGGCTTCGGGGACTGATGATAACCCCAACCCCAATCCCACTGAGGTCTTCAGAGGGAGCCGGACCTTCTGGCTTGAAGTCCTGGCAGGGAAGCAGGCCCTCCTTTCACGGCCCCGAGCTCAGGCCAGGAGCGTGTTCTCCTAGGTAAGGCCACGGAGCCTCGGGGACCCCGAGCAGGGATGGGGGTGCCACGTGCCGACCGGGGTTCGCTGCTCACCAGGAAAGCACAGAGGATGCACTGCAGGGCGTCTAGCTTCTCTTCCTCCTCCTCCTCTTGCAGGACGCCGAGGATATAGGCGCCATACACGGCTCGGTCCACTCCCAGCGCCTCCAAACGCCCATCCAGCCAGGACCCGAAGCCCCCGCCGCCGCCGTCCCCTGGGCAGGACGGACCTGCGGCCGCCTCGCTGGGCGCCGCCATCTTGGGCCGGGGTCCTACTAGTCCTCAAGGCGCCCACCGCAGTGCCTGACGGCCGCTCCGCGGGTCAGGGCGCATGCCCGGGGAAGCCCCGCCCACTGTGGGCATGGACGCGGGAGCGCGGTCACGTGGAGGTGGGTAGGCGCGGTCAAGGCTGACTCTTCCCATGTGCTCTGTGCAACCTCCGCTGGCTTGGCGTCGCCTGAAGTGTAGGGAGCGGGGCCGGGCCTGGCCTGCCCCAACGTCCTTCTCCAGCTACTTCTTGAGACCAGGACCACTACCTGGTGGCCGAGCCCTGAGAACAGACGTGGCTGTCACCAGGTTGCGCCTCAGAGGCGGCAGACGAGCGGCGGGAGCGGCACCCACGCCGCGGTGGGGCCGGAGCTGCCGGCGGGTGCGGGTAGCATGGCTTCTTCCAGCGCAGGAGGATGGAGCCTGGCCCGGTCCTCTGCGGTGGCTCGGAGCCGGCCTGGGAAATGCCCGGAAAGTTCCCGGATGTGCGCATGGCTGGGCTTTCCCTGCAGGTCACAGGTGCAAGTGCAGGACGAGCCACTGTACCCAAGCTTGGTCTGCGCACCCCCGACCTAGAGTGCAACCCCAGAAGGTGGGGCAGAGGCAGCCCGCGAAGACCGGCCTCATCTTCATGGCCTCAGATATTACATTTTATACTTTCCTTTTGTACAGGAGCCTGAACCCAGGCTCTTCTGCCGGTAGTAGACCTCGCACAGGACTTTTCTATTTTTGCAGTGCTGGGTGTGGAACCCAGGACCTCAGACATGCTAGGCAAGGGTTCCACCACTGGGCTACTGCCCTAGATTTTTTTTTTTTCTTTTGATACAGTGTCTAAATTGCCTAGGGTGGCATCACACTTGTGATCCTACTGCCTCAGCCTGCCGAGTAGCTGGGATTATAGACTGGCACCAGTGTGCTCAGCTGACAAAAGATTTTCGAAGGTATCAACAAATTTCACAAACTGAGTGGAGGCTCTCCACACCCTAAACTTCAAGAACATACCCCTTGGCCAGTGTTATGGTTTGTGTTTGGCTGTCCCCCCAAAGCCTCACGCAGTCATGGATGTGAGTTGTTGAGTTTGTGATTGACCCGTGGTCCAATGCTAGGATTATGGGTGTGAGTGCTACACCTGCCCCGGGGCGGGAAGCCTGCAGGCAATGTAAGGGAGGGAAAGAGGCTGCTTTCCTCCGCTGTTGCACCCCCCCCCTTTGCTCTTGCTGCCTTTGCTGTCTCCTGCAGCCAGTAACTGTTGCCCTCTGTCATGTGCAACTCTGCCTTGGAGCCAGCTGATTATGGACTGAAACTTCCACAAACTGGTAGCTAAATAAACCCCTTCCTTAATTTTGGGCATCCAGTAGTTTGTCTCAGCCAGGAGAGGAAAGTAACCAACACAGTTAGTTTAGTACCAAAGTATCAATTGACATGAGTTTTTAAAAATTCATGTTAGGCTGGGGGTGGAGGCACACACCTGTAATCCCAGCACTGCTGAAGCAGGGTTTCCTGGGCTCTGTAGTTCAGGGCCACTCTGAACTACATAGTGAGACCCTGTCTTAAAAAAAAAGCAACAAAAAGAAAATGTGAAACAGACTCATGTATGTAGACAAATGACAAATTTACAGAAGAAAATCTGAATGGCTTTGTACACTATAAAAAGGTGCTTTGAGGTTTAAAAAATAAAGTGGAGGATAAAAATCAAAAAGGTTCTGAGTCACAGTGATAGTAGCTTTTTAAATACACAACTTAAATTGCCAAGGATGAACCATTTCTCCTCACACTGTAAAGCTTCTTAGTAGCACCGGAGTGTAACCTGGGGGTGGTGGGTGGAGGGGCAGCTTGCAAAGCCGGTGTGAGCCCCTGCCTTGAGTCCTTAGAACCACAGAACGAGGGGAGAAAAGTCTAACACTCACTGTGACCTGGGAGAGGGCAGCGGAGGCAGCACAGTTGGAGCAGGTGCAGGCTTTTAGAGGGCTGTTTGGAAAGATCCAACAGCACTCCTTCAGGAAGTTTGTTACAAAGCCCGTGACAAGGGTGCTCACTATGGAGAAGCTTTCCGTGATGAAAGGACGGAAGCAGCCTGCCCTGTATGTGTGGGAGCCAGTTCCAGAAGGCCTGGCATTGTGCAGCCAGAACATGAACATGGCGCTGGGGGCTATAGCTCAGTGGGCGTGTGTGCCTAGTGTGGGCTCCTGCCTTGAAGCAAACAACTGCTTCATTTACCAGCATGTGGCATGTGCCTATAGTCCTATCACTTGGAAGACTGAGGCAGGAAGATCCCTTGAGCCCAGGAGTTCAAGACCAGTGTAGGGAACATAGCAAAACCCCATCTCTCTCCCTCCCTCTCTCTCTGTCTCTCTCTGTCTCTCTGTCTCTCTCGCTCTCTCTCTCTCACACACACACACGCGCGCACACACTGCAAATAAAAAATCTTTCTGTACACGTATGTAACAAAATTTAAGAGCTATTTAAAAAGTGACACTCAGAGTGGTGGGAAGTGTTTGCTGCGGCCATTCTTTGGAAGGAGGTTGGAGTGGGGCGAGCGTGAGCATGCCGTCCTTGGAGAGCAGACAGGGCTGTGGTGTGGGCTGGCCTTGAGGAGAACTTGTGAGCTACTTATTACATTTATTTACTCGCCTTTTTTTTCTTTAAGAAATAAAACCTATTTTGGGCTATAGTTCAGCAACAGAGCATGTGTTTAGCACAATCCCCAGCACTGGAACAGAAAAGGAAACAAAAGGTGTTTCAAGCCCTTCCTCCAGTGTCCCTGAACATGCCTGAATTCGGGTTGCTCTTCCTCTGCAGGGCCCTAAGCACAGGCAGTGTGGTAAATGTTGCACGTGCGTGTGTCTATGAATGGTGGAGCACACTCTCCAGTGTGTGGTGATTTTCAGTCTGCCACGTGCTTTTTCTCCCTTCAGATCTTTTAAAAGTCCCGTGTAAACCGATGTTGATACATGTAACTAGTATGGTGTTTCACTGCTTGAGTATCTCTAGTGCACCCTGATTGAGCCGAGACCCACGCGGAACCAGACCTCTGACAAGAGAAGTCTTTATTGGGGGCAGTGGATGGAGTAGCAGGCTGCCTAGCAGACCAAAGCAGCAGCAAGCTGAGCAAAGGTGGGCTTTTAAGCTCTTTTTTCATGGGGCGGGAGGGGGTGGTGTGCAGGTGTCCCGGCCAGAATAGCCCAGGAGAGAGGAGTTCGTCAGAATCAGGGTGGGTGTCAGGGGCTAGAACAGCCTGAGCAGGGATGGGGATGGGGGTGGGGTGGTGGTGTCTGCAGGTCAGAACAGTCCAAGCAGGGTGGGTTGTTCATGGGCCAGAACAATCCCAGCGAGTGAGTTGCCAAGGCAGATGAGAGCGGGGTTGGCTTTTGTGGTCAAGGGGAACTGAAGAGGAACAGGTAAGGAAAGGAGAAAAATATTGAGAATTAGTTTTCCCATGAGGGGGCTGGCTTCCTTGGGACTTATCACATCCATTTTGTGTTTTTTAGAGACAGGCCTTCTCTATGCAGTGCCAGCCAGCCTTGACCTTGCCACGGTCCTCCTGCCTTAGCTTCCAAGTGCTGGGACCATAGATGGGCACTACCATGCCCTGCTGGTTCATCCATTCTTGGGTTGTTGAGCATTTCGGTTGTTTCCCAGTTTCCCCAACAGTGCTGTAGTTCATGTCCTTCTATCTCTCCTTGCCTACCTATGAGAAAGTATCTAGACCAGTAAACATAAAACATATTTTTTCCACATACTCTTAGCATTAAAAGTCCTGGCAGCAGGCACCACTAAGGTAGGAATATGTAGTTCCTTAGACATTGTTTATATGAACTGCTACACCAAAGTAGTGTTCTCATCATAAATATACCAAAAAAAGGAAAATAACTATTTAAAAAGTGATGTAGGCCAAGTGGTCTCAGTAACATGGGAGGATGAAGCATGAGGATTACTTGAGCCTAGGAGTTCAAGATCGGCCTGGGAAGAACTTATCTTGAAAAAGAAAAGAAAAACTGGCTGTGGTGGTGCACGCCTGTTAGCCCAGCACATGGGAGGCTGAGGCAGGAGGATTGCTTGGAGTTTGAGGCCAGCCTCGGCTATACACCCACCAAGACCTTGTCTCGAAAAAAAAAGAAAAAACAGGGAGGGGTAGGAATGTGGCTCAGGAAAGATGTATGCCTAGCGTGTATGAGGCCTGGTGTGCAATACCTAACACCACAAAAGGAGAAAAAGTGAAATGAATATTGTCCCATTTATTTATTGGTCACACACACACACACACACAAAATCCCTAGCAAGGGGCTGAGGAGATAGCTCAGTGGCACAAGTGCCTGCCTGGCAGGTGCAAGGTTCAGAGTTTGATTCCTGATACCATGAGCGTGTGTGTGCGCACACGCACACACACACACACACACACACACAAACCCCTTAGTGAAAAACCTTGGGTAGAAGACAGCTCTAAAGTGGGACAGGCAGCTCCCCTCCCTCCTGGAGCTGAAGGAGGCCTCAGCGAAGAGTGGTGCGATCCCACCGGGTCCCTGGGCTGCACAGTGAGTTCAAGTGAGACCTGTGTCGACACAAAGCAAAATGTGGCTAAAGATGCCTGATTACAACCCCATTCATTTATTTATGTTTATAGTTGAAGTAAAAATAGAATTTGCCATCTTCACCCTTTTAAGTGTGCAGTTAGCAGTGTTAAGTATTCGTTACTTTCAAGTGGTGCGGTCTAAGCTTCTGTGGTCCGGCCACCCCGGCTGAGTCCCGCTGAGTCCCGGAGCGCTGCACAGATGCTTCCTTGAGGCTGAGCTCAGGGGAGCACACAGGCTCCTCACCTCAGTCCACCTTTGTGAACACTTGTGCCACTGCATTTCAGTGTGCAGCGTTCACATGATAAAACCAAACAGCCGTTCTGAAGTGCTTTCTACCTGGGGTTTCGTTTTGTTTTTGTCTTTTTACCTGGATGTCGAGTATATACCAGTCCAAGCTTCCTTTTTTTTTTTTTTTTTTTTTTTTGCGGTACTGGGGATCAAACTCAGGACCCTGCGCTTGCTAGGCAAGCACTTATTCCACTGAGCTATATCCCCAGCCCCTTGTTTTTGTCTTTTTGAGACAGGGTCCTGCTGTGCAGTTCAGGCTGCCCTTGAGCTCACTTTGTAGCCCAGGCTGGTGTCTAACTCACAATAATCCTCCTGCCTCAGCCTCCTGAGTGCTGGGATTACAGGCGTGCGCCACCACGCCTGGCTCTACCCAGATTTTTATTTAAATTAGTTGAATAAATCTGTTTCCTGAGTTTGTCAGCTGTTCTCCCAGACTGATCAAAAAGTCTTCATCTTACAGTTTTGACCAAGAGGGTTCAAACTTGTTTCAGATAGTTTTTTAATGGCCTAAAACTTCTGTTTCTTAATTTCTAAATGTACGACTAGTTTGTCTGTTTTATTTTGTTTTTACTTTTAAACATCAGTAAGCAGCTGAGTGTGGTGGTACACGCCTGTAATCCCAAAACTTGGGAGGCTGAGGCAGGAGAATTGCTGCAAGTGAGAGGCCAGCCTTGGCTACAAAGTGAGTTCAAGACTAGTCTGAACTACAGAGCAAGAAATTGTTTCAAAAAGACAGACCAAAAAAAAAAAGTTCAATAAACAGTTACCAGTGCTTGCTTCACCAGCACCTATACTAAAATTGGAATGAGTCCGGGCATGGTGGTGCACACCTGTAATCCCAGCATTCGGGAGGCTGAGGCAGAAGAATTGCTGCAAGTTTGAGGCCAGCCTGGGCTACAAAGTGAGCTCAAGGCCAGCCTGAACTGCATAGCGAGACCTTGTCTCAAAAAGACTAAGTAAATAAATACATAAAATTAGAATGATACAGAGAAGATTAGCATGGCCCCTGCACACAAGGATGACCCGCAAATTCATGAAGTGTTTCATATTTTTTTAAAAAAGCAGTTATTAGGAACAAAATCATCTCTAAGTCAAGCTGTTTCCCAATGTGTGCCTTCTCCATGGGCTCCTCACACCAACAATCTCTCATGGAAAACGGTTTACTCCATACCCTGATGAGGTTTTCGCTGAGCCTGAGGTGGGTGCATTTGCTGGCACGTGGCTCCCCAGGATGGTGGCTGTGAACTTTCCTCTGCACGGCGCTGTCAGCTCTGGGGGATGAACAGTTAGGTGCAGACCCCGTGACCCTCAGCCTCCCTGACTGTCCCTAGATCAGCCAAGGGGACATGGAGAGCACACACAAGGGGCACTGGTGGAGCATGAGGCCTCTTCACCCCCAAGCCAGCCCATCATCCGCCTCCGGCTCCCTATGCAGGGTCACCCCAGCAGCCCAGGCTGGACGCCCTGTTGGCCTGCCTGCTGAACATTTGTAAAGTGTCCCTGTCTCTCCTTGGCTCAGATTGAAACATAAACTCCAATCCCAATGTGTTCCTGCAGCACTTTGGCCGGCCTTTCTCAGGAGACCCCTGGTCCAGGGTCAGCCCAAACACCAGGCCTGGCTGGGTGTCACAGGGTGCCTTCCCTGGGCATGGCCCATGTTCCATTCCAACCACTTTCTTGATATTTTGACTAAAACTTGACTTTGTTTATCTGTTTTTTGAGATAAGGTCTCTTGGTAGTTCAGGCTGGCACTGAACTCACTGTGTAGCCCAGGCTGGCCTCAAACTCTCAGTGATCCTCCTGCTTCAGCCTCCCAAGTGCTGGGATTGTAGGTGTGCACCACCACGCCCATCTTAAAATGTGATTTCAACACTATAGTTTTTGCCAATTGAAAGCTTGTGACGTGACATCTGATTATTACTTGATTTGCATTTTCCTAATCTGAGCAACTACTTTGACGATAACAGTGAGTAATACAACAACCATTGTAGATTTTCTATCATCTTGTTTTGAAATTCTGTATTTTTTATAGTTTTTGTGTTGTTTTGTTTTTGTCTTTGTTTCTATTATTTTGTTTTTGTTCTTTTCTCTTTAAAATAAAAAATAGCTATAATTTGCATTTTCCTAATTATCAGTGAGTTCAGACATTTTCATGTTTATCAGCCATTAACATTTTCCCACCTTTGCATTCCCCGGGTACGTCTCTTTTTCTGTCGGGTTGCTGGTTTGTCTGTCCGTGCTCGTTTTCCTTTTCTCCTTCATGGATGCCCCTTGTCTGTTATCGCTCCGGCTCACGCGGTTGCTGGTTTTCTGGCTTCTCGAGTGAGCACCTAGCGGTCTGTTGCCATCTTCCCTGCTTTCTGACACAGCATGTGCCCTGCGGGCCACTTGTTCTCTGGGCTTCAGTGGAGCTCACAACTTTTTGAAATGAGACTCAGCTTTCATATGTAGGGTTTCACTGCTGCAGTTCTGAATATGTTACAATTTTCATTGTTTTATTCTCCTTTTGTGACTTTGATGTGTGGCTTTTAATTTCCAGCAATAAGCATTTTTTTCCTCTCTTTGTTTTTGGAGACAGGGTCTCTCTATGTAGTTCAGGTTATCCTTAAACTCCCCATGTAGCCCAGGGTAGGCTTGAACTCGTGGGAATCCTCCTGCCTCAGCCTCCCAAGTGCTAGGATTACGGTATTTTTCCTATTTGCAAAGCGCACTGCCTCATTGGATATCACCAAGATTGAACCCAACATTTCTTGCATGCTGGGTACATCCTGTGCCTCTGAGCTACAGCTCCAACCCTAGGTTTAGTCTTTAAAAAAAAAAAGAAATCTGTTATTGATTTTCTTTTTTGGTCTTTTTAAAACAGGGTCTCGCTATGCAGTTCAGGCTGGCCTTGAGCTCACTTTGTAGCCCAGGCTGGTCTCAAACTTGCAACGATCCTCCTGCCTCAGCCTCCCGAGTGCTGGTATCACAGGTGTGCGCTACCATGCCTGGCTGTTATTGATATTTGACATCATTATACTGTGGTCATAGGAAATGTTCTGTGTGACATTCTTTTTTTTTTTTTTAACCTGAGACAAGGCCTTGATATGTACTCCAGCCTGGCCTTGAACTCACGTAACCCAGGCTGGCCTAAAAATCATGGTGATGCTCCTGCCTCAGCCTTCCAGGTGCTGGAGTTACAGGGTGATGTTAATTTTTTATATTGACACTTTAATGGCCTAGTCTAAGTCAATTTTTATATATTCTATAAATAAAATATTTATTTTCTAAGTGTTGGGTACAATATTTTATATATGTACATTAGATGAAGTTTGTTGTAATGTTTATCCTTTTATATGCTACTAATTTCTCTCCTTCTTGTATATTGTGTGATTTGGGGTTGGGGTGTTAGGGATCAAGCCCTAGGGCCCACAAATACCATGCAACCCCTCTAGTCCTGAACTCTATCCCAGCCCAAGGGAAGCAGCGTGTTAATATGCCCCACTGTATTGTGGACTTTTCACCCTCCCCTCACCCTTAGGTCAGTTTATGCCTTAAGTATTCTGAGGCTGTGTTGCTGGCACCCTATAGGAGCTGTACTAGGTTGTTACAGTTCTTGGTGAATTTTTAGTATCAAGCAATGAATGACACCTACATTCCTAGTAATTCTTTGTCTTTTAAATATATATTTTGTCAGATTTTGATATCGTGGTTTCTGTTTTGCTATAGAGAGCAATGCCAGGAGCACAGACTGGCTAGGCGCAGCAGCAAGCACCTGAGCACCAGCCTACAGGAGGCTGAGGCAGGATTGCTTGAGCCCAGGAATTCATCAAGACCAGACCAGCCTGAGCAGCACAGTGAGATTCCATCTCAAAGAAGAAAAGCATGAACTTTGAAGCCAGGCTGCCTGGGTTGAAATCCCAGGGCTGACTCTGGCTGTGTGACCTCGGGCAAGTCGTAACCTGTCTTCTCTTTTTTTTTTTTTTTTTTTCTGTCTTCTCATTTTATGGAATGTGGATCATCCTCACTGCCTGCTCCTAAGGTTGTTACGAAGGGGAAGCAGCTTTTGAAATCATTGTGCACGGAGGGCTGGCAGTTGCTGTGCTATGCATGTGTGAAGTGAGCTCCTCCCACTCCCATGGCCTGGGTTCTCCCAGCCCTTTCCCTATGACTTCCTGCCGGACACCGTAAGGCCAGACTTTCCTTTTTTTTTTTTTTTTTTTTTTTTGTCTTTTTGAGGCAGGGTCTCGGTATGCAGTTCAGGCAGGCCTTGAGCTCACTTTAGCTCAGGCTGGTCTTGAACTCATGATGATGCTCCTGCCTCAGCCTCCTGAGTGTTGGGATTACAGGCGTGTGCCACCACACCCAGTGAGGCCTGGCTTGTCAAATTCAGCCTGAGGTGCTTTCCATGTGGGGCTCGAGGCATTTGTGTTAGGGTTTGGACACCACACGCCCTCTAGAAGTCACTTGGCTTGGAGGGGGGCCTCAGAAGGTACACTCAGCTGACTCCGCATGTAGGTTCATCCACGACCACACAACTTGGTGGCCTCATTGGGATGTGTTGGGAACTGAAGGGCTGGGGACCGGCGCTTCAACCTCAGGGACAGGTCTGATCCCCCCCTTCCTGCTGGGCTTTTGCTTGCTCTGCTTTCCAGGGAGCAGTTCCCCTCTGCCACAGGCTGCGCACGACCGTGCAGCCACCTGCCAGGAGCCCGAGTAAGCTCCTCCTCTGCTCCGTTCTCAGTACTTGGTCAGGACAGCAGAAAGCTCACACACAATTTAATATATTTTTTTGTGGGTGGAGTGTTTGTTTTGTGATGGGATCTGTTGTAGTCAGGGTTTTCAAGGGAATAAATTTAATACAGGAAACATAATTTATAGGATTGTCTTAAAATATTCACCCAACCAGGCGTGGTGGCGCATGCCTGTAATCCAAGCACTCAGGAGGCTGAGGCAGGAGGATTGCTGCAAGTTCAAAACCAGCCTGAGCCACAAAGTGAGCTCAAGGCCAGTCTGAGCTGCATAGTGAGACCCTGTCTCAAAAAGACAAAAAACAAACCAACAAAAAATATAATATTCACCCAAAAAGTCAAATGTGGAAGAGTGCAAGACATCTGTCCACACACTAGCGACCCAAAGAATCCAGCCAAGGACCTGGATTCTACGGCAATGTCCTGCACAAATCCAGCTGGAGGCCTAGAGCCCATGGCAATGTCTCATGTAAGTGTGTATCAAGGCTCTGCCCTGGGAAGGCCCAAAGATGAGTGGTGGAAGCTAGAAAGTCTGTACTGGCTGGATGAAGGATCTGTGCCCTCAGGCTGAGGGACTTGTGCCAGAACGAGGACACAGCACTCAAGGTAAGGACCAGAGCTCCCCGAAGAGAACTGTGGCCATCCTCAGTGACAGTGAGGAACCTAGTTCTTCTGACAACTGAAACAGCCAGGTTTACATCAGGAAAGCCAGTGCAACAAGCTTCTCCGGGGGAATCAACAGCACACCGTCTCCCCCTCCAGTCCTGCTTTTGTGCTGCTGGCAACAGCCCTCAGGTGAGCCCCCCACGACCAGCACCGTGCTGATTCGGTCAGGTGGGTGTTTCAAGTTGACCATTAGTTAATCCACCACAGGACCTCACTGTGCTGCCTGGGTTGGGCTCCAATTTAAGCTCCTTCTGCCTCAACCTCTTGGGAACTGGGATTACAGGGGGCACCTCCGTGCCCAGTGTGAATGGTTTTTTGGTATGGGAATCGAACTCACAACCTT
This sequence comes from Dinomys branickii, assembly GCA_004027595.1. Taxonomy (NCBI): domain Eukaryota; kingdom Metazoa; phylum Chordata; class Mammalia; order Rodentia; family Dinomyidae; genus Dinomys; species Dinomys branickii. The sequence continues at coordinate 63,559 of PVLD010003184.1, forward strand.
GTGCTTGCCAGGCAGGTGCTGCAGCTGAGCTGTCCCCGGCTCCTTGTCAAGTGTTTGGGGCCCTGGATGCACTGCAGCACCCTTTGTGTCCAGTCCAGTGTTTGCTGTCATGCTGCATCGTGGCTTCTTTGTTGTGTTTTTTGGTGTTTGCAATTACATAGTTCTGTCACCTGAGTGATTCTCTCTAGAGCAGCTCCTGGGCCAGGGTTTCAGAGAAGATCTGTGCGTTTGTAATTTCGGTGGCCACTGACAAGGGCTCTGAACACCTAGCACCCCTTGCTGGGCACAGCCAGCAAAATCGGTCTTCAGTCTGCTAGCAAGTGAAACATACTATTCAGTGAAATTAGCACATTTGGATGTTCTTTATTTTTCCTTCCCTGTGAATGCTCCCTTGTCCATTTTTAAGTGGATCCTTGGTCTTTTTGTATCTATTTGCACAAGTTTTTTAGGTACTGGAAAATCAGCCCTTGTTCTGTGACAGGAATTCAATTTTGATTTTTAAAAAATTCTAAGCCTTCCCCTAGGAATCATAAAGAATGATGAGAAAAAAATTGAATTAATTTAAAATTTTGTTTTTTGCAAGTGGTAAAAGCTACCTTTGCCAGGCATGGTCACACACACCCATCATCCCAGCGCTCTGGAAGCTGAAGGAACTGAGCAACTTAGCAAGACCCTGTCTAAAATTTTTAAAAAATGTAATAAAGGCTGGGGGTGCAGATCACTGAGGCCTTGGATTCAACAAATAAAAAATAAAACTGTCTCTTTTGGTCAGTCACTATGCATCGAACACAGTTTAGTCTGTAAAACCTCACAGCCTGGTAGGTAATACTGGGTTCATCTCTATAGATTAGGAAGAAGCTGAGCGTCAGAGTCCCTCGCTCACAGGTGTTGGTCAGGCACCTGCTGCGCTTCCTGCAGCCGCTGCACTGTGAGGGCTCAGTGCAGCTATAGCAGGCTGACCCCTCCGGTCGCACAGCGAGACCCTCTTGGAGGCCATGTACCTGGGGAGACACAGCTGAGGCTCCGATCTGAGCGCTGATCTGGAAAGTGGAACCGCTAGCACCAGAGCCCCAAGTGGGCGTGAGTGAGGTGAGTTCAAGACGAGGGGGGCTGGGCCTTGTAACTGAGCGCTCGGGGTCTGCCCGGTCAGCAGGTCTCAGGGTCCTGGGCCCAAGGTGCCTCGGAGACCGCGCTGTACAAATTTATGTCAGCATATGCACACTGTGCATGTACATCATAAAATAACATCATGTTTGTTGATGTTCACCATGTTAGAAATTGAAATGATTCTTCTGGTCTTTGGTGCTGGGGATTGAATCCAAGGTCTCCAGCATGTCAGGCAAGTGTCCTGCCACCGAGCTACATCTCAGCCCCAGCCCCTTTGAAGCAGTGGTTTGTTAATTTATTGTTTTGCAGAGCTGGGAGCTGAACCTAGTACCTGGTGATGCTGGCCACATGCTCCACCACTGAGCTACACCTTGTCCATATTTGTTATCATAAAAATGAGCTAAAAACCTATGCGTGCTGGCACACACCCCTAATCCCAGCACTCAGGAGGCTGAGGCAGGAGGATGGCCAGCCTGGGCTACAAAGTGAGTTCAAGGCCAGTCTGGACTATAAAGTGAGACCTTGTTTCAAAAACAAAAACAAAAACAAAACCCCTAAAAGATAAAAGTGAGCTCATCAGCACTGCAAAACAAAAATTAAAAATAAAAAGGAGGTCACCATGTATTAATATAAACAGTATATTTTTAGTGCAACTATATTCTGCAGAACAAGAATAGTTCCACATTTCTGCAAATCTCATACTTGATTTAACAGGGACAGCTGGATTTGGATTTCTCCTGTATATCCACTGAACATGCACAGGAAAATGAAGGGGAATGTGCAAAATTATTTAGTATTCTTGTAAAAAGAGTTTGACTTGATGGATCTTGGAGGGGGACCCCAAACTACTTCAAGAACCTTGCCATTAGGATGTAATTCAAAACTCAGGAGGTTTGAAGGAAGGTGTGTTTGTGCATGGTTCTGGTCCATGTGGACGTCACTGAGAAACAGGCTGACGTACCCACCTCTGTGGAGAACCACCTGACTACTCTCCTGGACAGAAGAGCAATGGTCTCCATCTTGGCCGAGCCTGGCCCTATTTCCATGTTCTGAGGTGTGCAGAGCTGGCAAGGGCTTTTCCTTATCCCCTCAACGGGCTGGGAGTGATGCAGATAGGTCCAGTGAGGTACTGATGTGTAGTCTTTGAAGCAAGGCAGCAGGGCTGTGTTTCCCCATCCCCGTAGCGCTGGTGGAGAGCTGTGCTCCGCACTGTCACTGGGATCCAGCCTCGAGATAAAGGCTACGACTTCCCAGGGCATGAAAGATCACACATCAGAGCTGAAGCCCTGAAAACATTAGATTCTACCTCAGTTGTGTCATGCAGATTACTCTTTCTGCCTACCCTTTTCTCTGCATTTGCAGAGGTGAGTTCAGGCCTCCTACCTAGCTCAGCTCACAGCACTCACCTACTTCCCGCCATTCTCAGAGTAATTCATCCTCAAGCCACTCCCTTCTTCACAAATTAAGAAAATCCAGGTCCGGCCTTGGCCTTCGGTTGAGGCCTTTGTCCCAGTTAGCCGTCATCCTAGTTGGAAGTAGGGCCCCTCGGCTCCCCACAAATACAGACATGCCTTAGTAACTTTATCCTCGCCATGGGCTGCACTGGAAGCGGTAGATTGGAATTAACTCACTAGAATTCCAATAATTTTTCCATGGGGTTGCAAATATAAACTTCCCGGACAGAGAGAGGATCGGGAAGGGCTCTCTGTACACACACACCTCTACTGGGAAGCTGCAGGTCATCTTGGTGGGGGAGGATGGGCAACCAGCCGCGTTTTGAAGCATCAGCTTAGAAGTAATGTGTTGCTGTTCTTCCTTGCACATGAGCCAAGCAGTTCCCACGGCCTTGCCCCAGTTCTTAGGGCTGGAAAGCAGACTTTTTTCAGGGAGGGGCCAGGAAGGACCCGTGGACCCATGCTATGTGCACCTCCAGCATGTGTTGGAAAACTCTCCTTCCTTGGGGTGCAGTGTCGCACACCTGTGACCCAGCTTCCTGGGAGGCAAGTCTGAACCCACTCTGGGCCGCGGAATGAGATTCTGTCTCAAAATTTTAGCAAACGAAAACAGGGCTGGGGACATAGGTCAGCGGTGCAACGCACAGCATGGGCTCTTCGCCGGTACCATGAAGAGAATTAATTCTGCGCTTGACACGGACAGTCTTGGGGGAGAGGCCGCACGCTACTCAGCAGCAACGGTAATGTTAGGAACTGAAAGGGCCTGGGTCAGTGGTTGTGCAAAAGACAGCTTTGGAGGTAGACGTGGGTAGGGTTTGTCCTGGGAGTGGGGAGGGGGTTACCACTAAGTACAGAAGGGTGATTCTAGGCTTTTGGTTTGAGCAACACGGTGGCTGGCAGTGACGTTTATTGGAGTGAGGAAGATTGGAACAGGAGAATTTTGCATTCCTATTTTTGTGGGGAGGAGGGTTTTTTTTTTTTTTTTTTTTTTTTAAGGTACTGGGAATCGAAGGCAGGAACTTGCGCTTGTCAGGGAGGCACTTGTGCGGCTGAGCTGTGTCCCCGGCCCCGGAATGTCTTGTTTTGGACGTGATTAGCACCCATCCAAACCAAAATATGCACGTACTTTTGCTTTTGTTGATCCTCCTGCCTCAGCCTCCCGAGCGCTGCGGTGACAGGCGGGCGCCTCTCCTCGCCCAGCCACATGGGTGCTTTAAGTCTGCGGATCGGGGTAGGGTGATGGGCTCGCAGGTTGCAGCGTGGAGCGGCGTGGGCGAGCTCGGGCCGAGGGAGAGGTGAGGGACGCGGCGCGCAGCGAGCGGCGGCGGGGGCGCGCGGGGCCGAGGCTGGGGCGGAGGTGGCGGGGACGGGAGGAGCTTCGGGAGCGAACGGTGCGGGCGGCGAGCCGGGCGGAAGCCCGTTAGCGTGGACACGCGCCGCGGCGGGACAGGAGAGGACCGAAGTCTAATTAGGGTGAAGACGAGACGAAAGGAGGGATGGAGGCCGCTCCTCGAGAACCAGCGGGGAACAAAGGTACAAAACCCTCGGCGACGAGCGGAAAGAGGCCGCAGGAGGAGGCGGGGAGAGGGCGAGGAGCGAGGGGGCGGGAGGAGAGGCGGTGCGGATGAATACTGTCCCCGCAGGGACGCCGTACGGCGACCCGGGGACCAATGCGGGCTTGCGGGGTGGAGCCGGCCGGAAATTTAAACCCGAGCCGCGACAGTGAGCGCAGGAGTGAGGTGTCGGGGGACTCCGAGAGGTGTTAGGTTGGTTCGGAGACCGCGAAGGGGGCAGGGCTGCGACGACTGCTCTCGGTCCTCTCCTCGGCGACCGCTGAGGCAGGCCAGAGCCATGGCGCATCCTCAAGCGCGACTGCCGGAGTGGGGTTGGGCGTTGAGGGCGAAGGCCGCGCCAGAGTGAGGTGTCGCCAGCGGGCTCCATATCTCCGCTACAAACGCCAGTCCGCAGTGGGACTCTGGGAGGCCGAGGCGGGAGAATCTCAAGGTGCCCAGCCTGGGCAACTTAGTGAGAGCTCCTGTCAAAAAATACATAGAAAGACTAGGGGTGACCTAAGTGCGGGGACCCTGACCCTAGCACCCCGCCGGCGAGGCAGGTCAGAAGGGCTGTTGGCCCCTGGCCGCCTCCCTGCCGACGCCTCTGCCCCTCTCCCTCGCGGTTTTCCGAGGCAAGGCCTTCCCGGGATCGCGGGGATGTGCAGCTTCACCTTTGCTCCGGCAGCTTCTGGTGTTCAGTCCTGGGCTGTCAGCGAGACGCCGTGAGGCGGCCGCGCTTTAGCAGTAACGCGCCGCGCTCAATTATTTATGTGTCCTCGTTCCTTGTTGCTTCCTTTTCGATCTATTTCTCTTTACTGAAGAGCTTCTCCAAGAGCGTTTTCAAAAGGCAGCTGTGCCTGATAATTTAACTTCACCCTTAAATTAAAATTTTGAGTTAAGATTTTATTTCAAACAGTGAAAAAGTCAGTGTTTTTTTTTTTCTTGGTTAAAAAAAGATACCGTTTCTTTGTGAGTGACCTCCTCTCTTCTTTAAATGATTTGCAATGACAACCCTAGCCGGGCGTGGTGGCGCATGCCTGTAATCCCAGCACTCGGAAAGTTGAGGCAGGAGGATCGTTATAAGTTCGAGACCAGCCTGGGCTGCAAAGTGATCTCAAGGCCAGTCTGAGCTGCATAACGAGACCCTGTCTCAAAAAGACAACAAACAAAAAATAAATGACTCAACCCAGAGCCTTCTTACTAAGCTACATTTGCAGCCCTTTTCACTTTTTATTTTGAAACAAGGTCTCAGTAAGTTGCCCAGGCTGGCTTCTAACTCGGTGATCCTCCTGCCTCAGCCTCCAAGAGCGCTGAGATTACATGTGTATGTTAGCACGCCTGGCTCTCTTTAGAAGATTTTAGGTTATACTTTTTTGTACTACTTGGTCACATAATTGTGTATGGAATTTGGGAGGTTTGTTTTTGTCTTCGCTTTGTGTTTACGTGGTGTTGGAGGCAAGTCCATCCCAATGCGGAAGACATGGTGTTTCTCCTCCCGTCGCCCCATCCCCCCATTCCCCCCTTCGCCCCCGGGTGTGACCACTTACAGCTCTTTAGCTGTTTCCTCAAATTTCAGCTGATTTCTATAGGTACATGGGCACTGCTACTGCTATTTTCAGGTTTGAGTCTCATGTGTTGACTGGGCACAGTGGAAGAGGAGGCTTTCTGTTTTCTGTCCCCAGCCCATGTGGCCCCTCAAGGGTGCTAATGTGATGCTATTGTGGGTTCATGTTTTGGTTTTGGAAAGGTTAATCAGAGCTGAGCCAGATAGGAAGCCAGGAATATGCCTCATTTTCCTGACCGCACTTGTTCCCAGAAGCCAGCCCTATCTCCGCACTCAGTCTGTCCCTGCACTGCCCTGGCCCCTCGCCCTAGGTCACCTGTCATCTTCACACTGCCTGGCTGGCTCACCCAAACACTGACTTCAGTGAGGGGCTGAATTCCCTTCTCTCCTTCCTGTGTTGGGTCCTCGGGACTAAATTCCAAATTACCCTGCCTGGTTTTCCTTCTTATTTTAGTAGCGCACATCCTCATGCAGTTCTTGAGAAAGATGCTTCAGAGCAGAGTTTTGAGACCCCCTGGCCTGATGGTTTTTTACTGTGTTTTCCCTTTGCGTGCTGGCTGAGCTAGGTCAGGAGTTCTAGGTTGGAGTCCTTTCCTTCAGATGAAGCCATGTTTCACCTTTTCCTCCCAGTGTGCAGTGGCAGAGTCTGTGCTGTAGATACTTTGTTTTTTGGCAGACTTTGCCTGAGCTATCCTGACCCTCTGACTTTACTGCTGATAGTGCTCTTATTACTGCCTACTTTTTTAATGTTTAAGCTAGTCCTTATATCCAGAGCTTGGCCAGGCCCCAGCCTAAAACAAGTGTATGGTGAAGGCTTAAGTGAAAAAGACAAGTAATGCGGTTTGGGTCCAGGAAGGTCAGAACTCTCTTGGCACTAAGACAGTATTTCCCTGGACTGCCTGTTTTCACTGGGTCCCTGACAGTGCAGGGGGTGCAAGAAGTTGGAGCACATTTGAGGCAAAAGCCCGCAAAAATGAGCAGGGTCTTAAGAAGTCAGAACAGACGTTCAAAGCCATAAATCCTGCTAATTAAGAGAACTATCTGCTTTCTAAGGTTGGCAGTTTATTGCTCTCAAGCATGGTCTTTGACGGGTTTTCTGCCTTGATAAAGAATCTGTGCAGTCATCACGGTGATGAACCAAATCTGGTGTGGGCTGCTGGAGGCCATGTGCTAAGCCCACCCTTCTGCGTCAGACTACAACTTCCCACTTTCCTTCTTGTAATGTCCTGTTTCCTTCCCCCTACACACCGCCTCCCACCCAGTCCTGATCTGCCACGTCAAGCAGTCCACCACCTAAACCCTGCCTCTGGCCTGACCCTATTTAGCCCTTATGCTTCTGAGCCACGTCCTCAGAAGCTTCTCAGCCTTTCTTCCTGCTGTGGTCTTCTCCACTCCCACAGTAAAGGCGATCTTAAGTTTTGTCCTGTTTTCAATAGTGCCAAAAAAGCATAACATAATTGGTGCCATGACTCGGATACTAAGGAAAGGGCTTTCCCTCCCCTGGCTTGGGCCCCCTGCCAACAAGCTCTTCTGTCCAGACCTTTGCTATTGCCAGCCGTCATCCAACACCGGCCGCTCCACTTCCCACAGGTGAGCCTCCTTCCATTCAGGAGGTTCCTGTTTTCACTCCTTTTCCGAAAGCCGTAGGCCTGTGTCAGGACTCCCTTTGGGACTTCTGTGTCCTTATGTCCTTGGGACGCACTTCTGCCTTCTCTGTGATGATTGGGAGGGTAGATTTGGGCATTTTCTCCTTGCTTACATCCCTGGAGAGGGTGACGGCACTCTCGGGTTTTGAGACCAGCTGATGAAGCCCCCAGCTTACCTTTAATAGCCACAGAATGGGAAACACTAATTCCCATCCTCCAAAATACACTCCACTCTGTTGTCTTCTAATTTAAATGCCTTGGGAGTTAGAGACAACATCAAATCAAAACAGTTAATCTTCTATTGCCAAATGGCCTGGCCTTGACATAAACTAGACAGAAGCCGATTGCCTGAGGGTGGGACATTTGACACTAATATTCTTAGGGACCTAGAAAGTTTTCTCAGCTGCAATAGCAAAGGGAAGAAATTGCCGTAAGTTCAAGCCTTTATTGCTCTGAGGGTGCACTCTTCTCTCCTTCAGGCATGTGGGTGGCCCTCTCCACATTGCCAGAACCCCCATCTGAAGCCTCTCCTGACCTTCTCAATAGTGTTCATTGTCTCCACCCTCCCCTCAGCCTCCACAAGCCGATTGTTTACCCACTTCTTCCCAGCGCCATCCCAGTCAGCCAGAGGACTGACCAGCCTCAGCCCAGCCATCTCAGCCAGTGGCCCACATCCTTTCTCTCTACCATCCTTTGCCCACTTTTGAGCCTTTTCAATCTCTAAGTCCACTGTCCACTCGGCTTCCACTTTCCACACACTGTCCTCTGCCCCTACTCCTTCTCCCTCTGCCCTTCCACCGTCACCCCTGCCCTCCGCCCCATATGCATGGCCTGTGCTGGACATCATTCTCCTCTCCACGATCAGCTGACTGATCCCCAGCCTCTTGAGATACAATGTCTCTTTCATCTCCAAGCTCCTCTTCTCCCTCTTCTTCCCCACCCTTGTCACCTTCTCCTCCAGCCCGCCACATCTCATCCAAAAGGCCACACGGTAAAAAGTCAGAAGATGGCAACCGCTGGCCGCATGGTCACTGGTAGCCATCTTGCTGCGGGTCATGTGACCATTCTCCACCATCTTGCCCTGACTCCACCCACTCCCAGTGGCCCCCTCCTGACTGCACTCACTCTTCACCATCTCCTAGTTCATCTCAACCTCAACTTGTGTGCCCCCTTCGGGAAGGGGCCGGCCCTAAGGGGCTAGTTCATCTCCACGTCCCTTTTACCCTTTCAGACCTTCCACAAATCTCTTAACAACTTGGGGTCTTTTGCAGCTGATTCCCAGATATATCAAGGAGTTAGAATTTGTCGCCAGTTCTTATGATTTCATTATAAAGACCTTTTCACCATTCTCAACTCCACTCTTTCTCCTCAACAAAGGAAAGAGTTACGGGAAGCAGCCCAGTGAGAGTCCAACGTTAAACACCAAGCTAATCCTGATTACCCTGACGGAGCCACTGTGGTGCTATTTGCAGACCCCTGTTGGGACTATCAGGGGCCCGAGGGCTCCCAAAAGGTCAAAATAGAGATGGACTGCATTACAGCAAGCCTTCATGAGATTTCTCATAAGCCTGTCAATCATAACAAACTTGTAGAACAAACAGAGACAGTGAAAATCCTGCTGAGTTTCTGGAGCACCTCACCAAGACTGATGTAGATCCACAGTTTATTGTGGGAATAGTGCTTGCTAACTCTCACTTTATCTCTCAGTCAGCCCCAGATATAACGGCTAAACTTTGCAAATCTGAATTTGGCCCTCAGTCACCGCAGGGAGAACTCCTAGCTTTGGCCTTTCATGTTTTCAATAACATAGAGCAACAACAAAAATCAGACAAGCAGGTGAGCAAGCTGGCAGTTGAGAAGCCGGCTGCCCAGTATCAACATGAGCTTCTAGTAGCAGCACTCAGGACTCCTACATTAGCCAAGCCTAAGCAGGCCAATGCCAAACAAGGTGGTGCCAGCAACAATGCCAAGCCCTCCGGGCCATGCTTCAAGTGCGGCAGTGAAGCACACTGGCGCAAGCCTGCCCTAACCCGTGGCCACCAAAGAAGCCTAGTTCCCCCTGCAAGCTCGAGGGCCGCTGGAAGTGCAACTGCCCTGCCTGCCAGAGAGTGAGTAAGTCATCCATGCCCCTACCCTCGCAGAACTGCCAGCCGCCACAAGACTCGTCAACCGCTGGCCTTCCGGGTGTTGCCGCTGAAGAGGGCTGACGGAGTTCAGGCTCTGCGGCCCCCGCTACAGTACCCTACCTGGAGCCCGAGTCTCCTGGGAAGTGTCAGGTAAGACACTCTCTTGTCTTGTTGACACGGGGCCACATATAGCGCTCTTCCCGAGTTTTCAGGTTCATGTGTTAGATCCGGTCTCTATAGTGGAGGTTGATGGCCAACCAAAACAGACCTTACAAATGGCCTCTCCCCAGCAGGTTCCAAACTGTTTTTTTTTCACTCATAGTTTTCTGGTGTTACAGACATGTCCGAGTCCTCTAGTGAGCAGGGATGCCTTTCACAAACTTAACTTTTCCATTACCTTCTCCCCCCCCACAGCTCTCGTCCTCCAGACTCCATGACAGTGTGCCACCGGTCCTGACCTTCTTTCTCCTTCACTCCTTGATCCCAAAGTCTGGGACGCTTCCAGCCCTACCTGTGCTACCCATGCTGTCCCTGTTGCCACCCATCTCAGAGGCTGCCCACCTTTCCTTGTGTTCCCCGGTACCCGACAGCCCCCAAACACCAGTGGGGACTTAATCCGGCATTTCCTTGCTAACGGCTTCCTTTAAACACCCACGGTACTCCTGTCCTCCTGGTAGTCAAGCCCAGTGGCTCCTGTCATTTAGTCCCAGACCTCAGGGTTATCAGTAATGCAGTCACACCTATTCACCTGGTAGTGCCAGACCCATACACCCTGGTCTCCTATGCCTCTCCACAACTCACTTTATGGTTCTGGGCCTCAGAGATGCCTTTCTCACTATTGCCCTGCACCTAGATTGCCAAGACCTCTTTGCCTTGACAGACCCAGATATTCTCCGATCTCTACAGCGCACATAGACAGCGTTGCCCCAGGGGTTCAGAGAGGGTCCTCACATCTTTGGTCAAGCTCTAGCTACAGACCTAGAGGCCCTTGACCTCATACTCAGTGCTTTACTCCAATACGTAGATGACCTCCTTCTCAGTTCACCCCCTGTGCTCTGGCAATGCAGCACACAGCTACTTTCTGTCAGACTGAAGGTATAGAGTCTCTCCGGACAACACCCAGATAGCTTCACCAGAGGGCAGATATTTGGGACTCACTCCCACTCCCGCCACTCACCCCATCACGGCTGACCGCAAGGCTCTCTGGGACCTCCAGGTCCCAACGACGAGATAATAGGCCTTCACCTTCCTTGGTTTAGCAAACGTTTTCGTCTCTGGATCCCTAACTTTGCCTCCCTCCTCAGCCTCTCTGTAAGGCATCCAGGGCTCTTTGTCTGCACCTCTCGGGCCCACCACACCCATGCAAAGCTCTTTCTGCAGGCTGCAGGAGGCCCTTCTGAGAGCCCCAGCTCCCACCTTACCTGACCCAACCCAGCCTTCACTCTGCACACGTCCCCTCAGGGTCATGACGCCGAGGGAGTCTTAGGACATAAGAGGGACCTTCACTCCAGGCAGTGGTGTGTCCCAGAACTGCCGCACACTACGGGGATGGGCCCTCCATCTCCGGGCTCTCACTGCAGCAGTCTTACTGACACAGGAGGCAGAAAGGTCCGCCTTAGGACAGTCCATGGCAGTACATCCACCACACCACCTCAGTGAGTTCATCTCACACAAGACACTTCCGGTTTGATGACGCCTTCCTGCCTACGGGAAGTCCATCTGGCGCTCATACAGGACCCTTCCATTATTATAGTTGCTGGTAGACCGCCCAGCCCTGATGAGCTCCCCTGACATGATTGCGTTAAGGCTGTTTAGGCTGAGTCAGCTGCTCGGTAGCTGTGTTCTTCCTGTCTCCGCCCCTCACTCCAAAGGCCGCATCCCGCAGAACAATTACGTTTACTCCAAAAGCCTGATTGCCAGCAGAACACACAGGGATGGCTCCTCCAGGGGCTGAGATTTCTCCCAGACCGGTGGGCACAAACCCTCATCACTGACGGACACAGCTGCTTCCGTGTCAGTACTCAGGCTTTCTATGAACTCCTAGCTCTGGTCACCACACACCCTTCCCTAAAGCCAACCCTCACCAAGTTACTCAAAACTGCCAGCTCCACGCTAAGACTTTGCCTCAGGGACGTTTGCCACCCCACCCTTTCCAACTCACCAGCTGTAGTGAACCTCGTCGGTCTTACTGCAGCCCGGAGAGAAACAGCGGCGGGTATGGGAAAGATAAGGACAAGAGACGACAGCTGGGGTCAGGCGAAGCCACCTCTCGCCTGGTGAGCACGAGGACTGGCCTCAAAAGTAGGGGCCTTTATTTTGCACACTGCAAAGTTGGTGTCTTGGGGAGTAATGCTGTCTAGTGACTAACAAGTGTAATTGTCCGGCAGGAGGCCTTTTTCACTACTGAGGTTGCTTGACCAATACCCAGCTCCTGTGGCTCCCACCATATCTCCGTTTTCTGTTTAGTTGCAGAAGGGATGGGTGTTCAGTTGAAGCTGGAAAAACTGTGCTTGAAGAAGATAGTCTAAAGTTGGTAACAGTGGTCAGTTATCAGTCCAGCAGTGGTCAGAGGTTGTTGGTGACTTGAACCTTGTACAGCTGACCTGTTACTGTGGCATTGCTTGTTTACATCTTGTGGTTACACTTTTCTGCTGGATGTTTAGGACCAAGTTAAAGTGAGACCTGTATAAAGAAAAATTTAACTTTTTGCTATCTATCAAGGTCAGTTAAGTTTCTTTAGGAATCACCTTGGAACCAAGCATAGCGTTTCTTGATCTTCTGTCAGTGTCAGCCATCTGGATGAATCACAGCCATTGCTTGACCAAGATGCTATCTGTAAAAACTTGGGAGATTTTTTTCTCTCCTGGTGACTCTCCTTAGGCACACTACATATCGTAGAATCACTGTGCTCTGTGGTCCCATAATCTTGATCAGAAAATCAGGGAGCCAATCGAGTTACAGGATGTCACAGCAGAGGTTCTCTTATGTCCTGAGCCTTCACTGACCTCGGAGGGTGTAGCCAAAATATTGGCTGTCCTTTTAGCACAATTTCTCTCTAATTTTTGGTCTCCAAACCTCAGTTGTTAAACATCCAGCAGAGAAGATTAATGACATAACATTTTAAGGGAGGCAGTAAGCTTAATATCACAGTCTGATCTGAATAGCAAACACCTTAGAACATAAAAATGGAACCATTTTTTTAACAACCCTGGATATCTTAATATTTACACCCTAATAGCATGTTAACAAACAACAGTTACATATTTTTACCCAAAAATTCAGAAATCAAAGCACATAACAGTGCTACATGACAATCATGACAACATTGTGTAACATTTAAATTTTTATTTTGACATAACATGACCTTTTACCTCTATCTGATACGTAAGAAGCTTTTATCTAATTTGTTGTCCTTTAATGGGATATACATCACAAGTTTTTGTTAAAGGCGGAGGTCTGAATCTAAAGGAAAGTCTTATCACAGTAAACAATCTTTGTTTTTCATTTTGGAGGACCTATACATCTGGAATTATGAATACATTTAATACACCATGGACTTGAAAAAGCTTGTTTAACTTAGTTTGGCTAGTTAAATTAATTACCACCAAAAATTTCAAAACATAAAATGTGCATCTATCCATAAGATGGACTCTAATTGCAGGGTCAGGTTGATGCAGGAGGGACTCTTCTCCCACTTAGCTACCCCCTAGAGCCATTATGTTAGAATGAACCACTCACACCTGGACACACCTCGGCAGGTGTCAATACTAAACAGCAGCTTATTGCTCTATTGTCTGGCACGGCACCTGGGGCACGAAATCCTGCAGGAAGCCACAGAGCTCAGGGAACAGGCCCTTTAAATCCCGAAGCAGGGTGAGGGTGAGCATCCCCTCTGCCTTGGAAACACTTGCCACAAAGGTGATGAGGGGCTCAGGACTTGCTCCCTGGTCCCCATTGTCACTGCCAGGTCCAACCAGCTTCTGGTCAGCCTCTGTATCACCCTCCTGGCCCTGTTGTCACCCTCATCATGTGCGGTGCCACAGGGTGCAGCGCCAGCTAGCGCGGCCCTGGCCTTCCTCCCCAGGGCCTGGGCACTGGCTAGCCCCCACTTGCAGGTCCCCTGGCTGGCTGAGGCTTCTCATGCCCCATTTCCACACCGACTTGTCAGCCCCCACAGCTGTCTCCTCCTCTGCTTCTTGACCGAGGTCCCCTGCGTGTCCCCACAGCTCCACATCCCCATCCTTGCCGCCCTCTCCAGGCCCATCTAGTTTTAATCTCTTGCCAGCTACTCCCTGGGCGGCCTCCATCCCTGCCCTGGGCCTTGGCCTCTTTGGGCCCCGTGCTATCTGGCACCCCAGTGTGTCCTGTAGCACCCCGAGCAGAGCAGCAGTGAGCTGGGGGAAGGGCGCTGTGGGCAGGGGAAGGGGAGTGGCTGTGCGTGGGGAGGCGGGAGGGCGTGGCCGCCTACGAGGCAGCAGCCCCCAGTCACGGCCTTGGTCAGAGCAGTACTGACACTTCAGGCTCTGCCAGTAACTGGCCGTAGCTTCCATTTTATCGCCGTGGGGTCCAGCAAGTCGCTGGCGGGGCCCTAACAGTCCTGCTTTGTTTTCAGGAATGGGTGCCACTGCCTGTGTATCTCACACAAGCGGCTCTGTGGTTGCCGCCTCTGTAGCCACAGGGGACGTGCCCAGGGGATGTGCATGCTGGCCATCGCTTGTGTTCTGGCCGCTGGATGCTCTGTTTTTGCCCAGATTCTGAGCACTGCTGTCATCACAGGACAGGCGCCTGCTCCTGCATCTCTCACACAGGTTGTGTTGTGTTTTGTTTTGTTTTGTTTTTGTCTTTTTGAGACAGGGTCTCGCTATGCAGTTCAGGTTGGCCTTGAACTCACTTTGTAGCCCAGGCCGATCTCAAACTTGCAATGATCCTCCTGCCTCAGCCTCCCAAGTGCTGGGATTACAGGCGTGCGCCACCGTGCCCGGCTCACACAGGTCTTGATGATGGGAGTGTTTGGAGTCTACATGGCGAAATCTTACTGGGCATGAACATTTAGTTCTTTTACAACTTTGGCAGGTGATATCCCTCACTTGGTAAGGGTTATAAGATTTTGCCATATTCTGCAAAGCTGTTTAAAATAAACCTTATTTGTACCCTGGATACACCAAACAAATGCGCTCTCCCAGTGGATGTTGCAGTCCTTGAAGTGATAATAGCCATATTTCTGCTGGAAGTGCAAGTGCTTCTTGCGTGGCTTGGCAGGCAGTGGCGATTTTTCCTGCACAGTGGTGGTTGTGTCTCCGCCGCCAGGGGCCACCTTGGCTTCTGCAGTACGGGCTGTGGGGCTGCCTCACGAGTTCCAGCCTCCTGTTGCTCCTGCCTTCCTCTTGGTGGTGGGGATGCCTTCCTTGCTGCCCCCTCATTCTCCTCTGGTGCCACAGGGCCCTGCATTCTTGCCAAGGTCTTCTCCAGGCAGCCAATAAGACAGTGGGAACACATGGGCGAGCACATAGTGAAGGAGTTCGGAAAACACTCAGGGTGGCTGGGACTCCTGGGTTCCGGGCCCTGTGCAGTGGCATCTGCCACCCAAGCATGCACTGTACAGATGCATCGCATCGCTGGTTCACTTCAATGCCCACATCTCAACAGCTGGGCCTGCAGGGGCCCGGCCTGAAACCTGGGCTCGTGTGTGACAGGAGCCTGGCAGAGGAGAATGAGGCAGGAGGGTGTCCCCTACTGCGGAGCGGCCAACCATTGGTGCCCTTGGCATCCTATGCATAGAAGAGACAGGAGGGCATGCGTGCCATGTGCCTGAATGCGCCCAGCACCTCGGTCCCCACTGTGGGCATCCGGTGGCTCCCAGTATCTGATGGGGCTGAGGGGACCTCCAATGCGGTTTCCCAGAAAGGGCTGACTTTTCCCAGCAGTTCTAGATCGACACTGATTATTCCAGGGATACCCTTGCTGACACTTGGTGTAAGGACTGCAAGGTTTAGTCACAGATGACGGCTGTGCTGCCCTGCAGGTGTAGCAGAGCAATTCTGGACAAGGTGCCCCTTATTCCCACAGTGAAAACAAATGGACTTGTTTCTACCCTTTCCTCAAGGCTGCAGACGAATAAGCTGAGTGATAGCTGCTGCCAAAGTAGCCCCTATACATACGAGGGGCCAGTGTCTGCACAGACCCGAGTCATACCCAGCAACATGGCCGCCTTCTGTGGGCTCTTAAAGTCTCTCTACACCATTTATTTGTATTTTCAAAGAGTAGCTACTGAACTACTAGTTTGCTAGCTTCTGTGTTATTTGTAATCCTCTCACTAGCCTGT
Organism: Dinomys branickii; assembly: GCA_004027595.1. Classification (NCBI taxonomy): domain Eukaryota; kingdom Metazoa; phylum Chordata; class Mammalia; order Rodentia; family Dinomyidae; genus Dinomys; species Dinomys branickii. The sequence goes on from PVLD010003184.1 coordinate 79,331, forward strand.
AATAAGTGTGTGACAAAATTTGAAAAGGTTCCTCCAGTCCCTGATGAATAGAAGCCAAGTTGAGGGCTGCCTCTCCCTTAGAAGAAAGTTCCCTCCAAGCCCCCATGGCTGTTGTGAGTAGCATTCCCAGTGGCCTGGTCAGTGCAATACTCAGGGAAGTTTCCTTTACACATCAGATAGTCTCCTGGACTTAAATATGCTTTAGCTATTCCTTTCCAATCATTTGGAGCCATAATCCGTTGTCCTAGAATTTCCAATAAAACTCAAGGTAAAGGGAGCAATAGGACCAGAAGTAGCAACTGCTTATTTTAAAGTTTTAAAAGGTATAGCTTCATAACAACGTGTAACTTATCCTGGATTTTCAGGGACTTGAACTTCAGTTATGGGGTAGACATGTTGAAAACCCTCCATGGACTGCCCTGCCCGTCTGGCTTCTTTTAATGCTAATTACAAGGGAGACAGAGAAAATGGCTCTACTCTCTGGGAGGTGGAAGTTCCAACCTGTGATGCAGCAAAATTTCTCTGAGCCGGAAAGGGCGGAACAGCTGCCCATGGCTCGGTCAAATCCATGGAGTGTTGTGAGGTAGAGCTCACAGAGAAACACCTCTCTGGTGGGGAAAAGTCCCTTTTGTCCCCCACCTCTCCTTCTTAAACTGGACCAGGCTGGAGGGCTCAGGGTCTACCGGCAGAGCCATTTCTCTGTCCTCCACGTCCTGCTTAGGCTCCAGACTTGATTTTAACATAACATTCTGAGTCAAATCCCTTATGGTTACAAAACCCCTCCAAACCAACATCCAGAAAATTAAATATAGGAGTCAAACACGCAGCAAACCCTCCTACAGATGTGCATCCCTGGGAGCCTTGGGCCTCTACTTGCACTTCAATATCCCTTTCTCTATTGACTTCTTAGAAGCCTGTATATCTTCTAGCCCTGGAGAAGATCTGTCCCCACGCTTTACACCTGATGTGCCAGCACCACACACTCCAGTGCTGAATGCCAGCTGTCACACATGCGCTCCCCCCGTCTCTTGTGCACTCTTGAGAAGCACACCCACTGCCCGCTTATGACCTCTCACGGGGTGTCCCTGTTTGGGTGCCAGATGTAGTGAACCTCATTGTTCCCTTGGAAGAAACAGCGGTGGGTATGAAAAAAATAAAGACAAGAGACTGTAGCCGGGGTCAGGCAGAGTCACCTCTCGCCTGGTGAGCACAAGGACTGATTTCCGCAGTAGGGGCCTTTATTTTATACATTTGCAAAGTTAGTATCATGGGGGGTAACATTGCCTAGCAACTAACGAGTGTACTTGTCCAGCAGGAGGCCTTTTTCACTACTGAGGTAGCTTGACTACTTGACCAATAACCAGCTCCAGTGGCTCCCAACAACCAGCTTTGTGGAAAACATCGAGTGGGATCTGGCAGGTTGACTTCACATACATGCCCCGCCACAAAACCTATAGATATCTTATCTTTGTGTGCACATTTTCTGGGTGGGTAGAGGCGTTCCCCACCACACAAGAAACTGCCGATGTGGTCTCCAAGGCTTTTAGGCAGGACATCATTCCCAGGTTTGGACTGCCTTGGAATAGTCAATCAGATAATGGTCCAGAATTTATTTCTCATCACACAACAGGTCTCTTCAAGCCTTAACATACCATATCATCCATATACCATATCATCCACAATCCTCGGGCGAGATAGAAGAAGCAGATGGACTCTTAAAGACACACCTCACTAAACTAATCTTAGAACTACACGTGCCTTATCTCCAGCTTCTCCCCCTAGCCTTAACCAAGGTCAGAGCACTTCCCAGGGCACCGACTTTCCTAAGTCCTTTTGAGCTCATGTATGGTAGGCCATTTCTGCTTCACAACTTCCTGACTCCTGACAACCTCCCCCCTATTGCTGACTACATCCCAATTCTGTCTTTCCTTTGGTACCTGCTGTGCCAACACGCTGACCTCTGTCCTCCACAACGGGTAGATGGTACACAGCCAGAGCCTCCCAAAACTCCTGGAGACTTAATATATCTCAAATCTTTTAAGTCCATAGGATTACAGCCAAAGTGGTCTGGACCCCACTTAGTCATGCTTATAGTGCCTACCATAGTCAAGGTCTCTAGGTCTCATCCTGGTTCCACAACACCCAGGACACCAAGACACCAAACCTTCAACATCGGAATGGTCATGGCAACTCTTACCTCCTACCCACCTTAAACTTACTAAGGCCTCTAACGTGCCACTCCATCTTTTTCCTGCTTCTCACTATCTGGCTGATAATCTTTGGGCTTGTGCTCTAGACCACTCACCCCAGGATGTGCAATCCAAGAAGAAACAGCTGTTATGTGCCCGTACTTGACACTCACTGTGGGGTTGTCCACCCTCAAGTGCCTCCCTTAAACTGATCCAACTCCCGAGCCTTACACTTCTTCTCCCAACTCACTCAAGTACATCTGGACGCCCAGTCACAGCCGGCCTACACCTTGACACTTCCCCTGCTGCATCAAGGGAAAATAGGTTCTCGCAGTTTTACTCCCTCAAATGCCAATGTCACTGTTCATGTTCCCTACTGTCACATGGTACCACACCACCAACTTGGGATAAGGGCAAGCAGAATGGACAGAGACCCATCAAAGAGAACCACCTGTTTGATCATACACACTGGGGCCGGGACATAGCTCATCAGCACAAACTCCTGCCTGAGAATACAAACCGCAGACCACCTTTAGGAATACGTTGCTACCTGGGTAGTTCATGCATCATTCCTGGACCCCCCACACGCTGCCAGGAAAAATGTACCGATGTCAGTGTCTTCTATCCTGACACCCCAGGCTGTGAAACCATAGGTATAAACAGGAATGGAAAGAGCTTATAAGATGCAGATCCACGCCTCTCAGTCCGGTTTGTGGATTGAGGTGATGGTGTCAGATGGGTAACACTTTCAGTTCCCAATGCAGTACACCCCCAATCCCTCGTGGGCAAGATCTGGGGGCCCTACTTTCATAACCAGGAACCCACATGGCCAGAAAACCTATGGAAATTTCCTAACCCTAAATCTGTTAGCCATCCTGCCTCCAGTGATAGATCTTCCAACCTACCCTCCTGTGGTCCTGCAAGCTCAGGTCACTCCCCCGTTCCCTGGCTCCTTTAACATACCTATGACACTCTCTCACAACTCACAGAGCGCTGGCTCTGTGTCCCCCACCTCCAGGACCCGCACATGGCAGCTCCCACATGCTGGGATACCTCAACCTATCTTTTCCCCATGATCCAGCCATAGTAGGCCCACTGTTGATCCACCATTCTCAACAATTGCCAACAATCGCACTTGCCTAATCTCTCAGGTAAAAAACCTCTCTACAGCTGGACAACCTGTCCCATTGCACACATTATGTTACACACAAGACAAGCTTGTTGGCCCACCCAGGGTATGGTTTATAGGATGCAAAAAGCTAGCGTACACCTGTCTCCCTCTAAGGTGGACAGGGTCATATACATTGGCCCTCTTAGTTCCTGCCCTGACAATAAATTCTCAAGATACCACAGAGATGTCCCTTCTATCCCAAATTCCAGATATTCACCTAAACCACAAAACTGGGGCTGCTCATGCTCCTGTCCTTATGGGAGCAGGCACTTTGCAGTTCTGGAAATGCTTGGGAGCAGGAGGAATAGGCCTGGGCATACATGCTCAACAACTATGCCACCAGCTCTCCCTGGAACTTCATCAAAGGACAGATGATATCACACTTGCCATACGTTCACTTCAAAATCAGGTTAATAGTCGTCTTGCGGCAGTCACTCCAAAATCCACATGCCCTTGACATCCTAACAGCCAAAACGGGAGGCACCTGTGCTGTGCTAGGAGACAAATGTGGCTACTTTGTAAATGAATCTGGGATTGTTCTGGACAAGGTAAAAAGTCTTCACACTCTGCATGGCAGGATGATGGTGGTGATGAGTCAGGCACACTTGTAATCTTCACACTGGGGAGGCTGAAGCAGGAGGATTACTATAAGTTCAAGGCCAGCGTAGGCTACCTAGTGAGTTTAAGGTCAGCCTGAATATATAGCAGGACTGTCTCAAAAATCTATTTTTAAATCTCAACCTCTCCTTTGCATTTTCTGACTTTGATTCTCTGTTGCATTCTGTGTAATTGCTTCAGATCTCTCAGTCCGCTGAGTCTCCCTGCTCTGTTGTGGGTTTGGGGTTTTTGGTTGTGTGTGCATGCATTGGTGTGTATCTCTGTGCATGTGTGTAGATGTGTGTGCATGTGCATGTGTGGATGTGCGTGTGCATGTGTATGTACAACTGGGATTGGACATGGGATGCCCGTGCTCAGTGAGTGTTCTACCGCTAGTCTGTACCTCCAGCCCTGCTGATTTTTAGTGCATCTTGGGGCTTCTTCTCCCTTTTCTTTATTCTTTGCTCCTTACTGAGGTTGAGTCCAGGCCCTGAGGTACATGCCAGCCCTTTTACTGAGCTGTGGGTGCAGAAGAGACACGTGACAAGGACAAGTCTCCCTGACTGGCCACTCGAGGGATGCAAGCCCTGCCTGGCCTGCCTTGTGCTTTGAGAAGACTGTGGGAGGCTCCTGCTTGCTTTGCAGCTGCACTGAGACAGGGCCCACGGGCCTCAGCTCCCCGCACAGAGCAGACAGTGTGGCCACCGAAGGCTGGAACGGCTGTCGCCGCCCTCCCTGAGCTGCAGTGTGGACGCCGTCTTGCCCCCGTCTGCTGTCTGCTGCCCTGCATGCTGCCTGTGCTTGGACTCATGCAGGGCGTGTTCCGTACCCGCTGTCACTCCTGCTGCTGTCATGTCTCCTGCTGCTGCCGTGACGCAGTGCATCTCATTCACCACTAGAATTGTTTTCCTTTCCTGACTAGTGTGAGGCTGCCAATTAGCAAATGGCCATGTGAGATTGTGTAGAGGTGGGTGTGGTAACACACGTGTGGGAAGTATAAGTTCAAGTCCAGTCTGGGCAACTTTGCAAAACCAGGTTTTAAAATTCAAAATAAATAAAATAAAAACTTCAGAATTAAAAAAGGCTTGCAATTAGTTGTTTGGTCAATCTTGCATGTCTATATTTGTTTTCCTGAGCATACACTTCGAAGTTATCACTATGTAATACAACAACCATTGTTAATTCCTTGTGAGCTTGTCTGTAATTCAGTTTTGATTGTACTATTCTTGTGCTACTTTGTAAGTGGCTGTTTGTTATTATGTTTTCATTCTTTTACTTTTAAAATTAAAAAAAAAAGGCTTGGGGATGTAGCCTAATGCAAAGGCCCTGGGTTTGATACCTAATAACACATTTTAAAAAATCAACCCAGAGGTGGTGGCACATTCCTGTAATCCCAGCACTCAGGAGACTGAGGCAGGAGGATCATTGTGAGTTCGAGACCAGCCTGGGCTACATGTGAGCTCAAGGCCAGCCTGAACTGTGTACAAAGACCCTGCCTCAAAAAAACAAAACAAAACAAAAAATCAGAGAAGAAGTTCTGTGGCATAGTTTCATTTCTCTAGGTGTGGACTCCGTGCTGTAGAGTCTGTCAGCCTTCAAGGCCAGGGCTGTTCCGCAGCACAGCTGCACCTACCATTCCTGTGATGAAACACCTGACAGCACAGCTCACAGGAGGAGGAGGGGTTGTTTTGGCCCCTGGCTGTGGTTCCTGGCTCATAGCTCTAAGCAGGGTAGCGGTTGGAGAAGGCCCTTGCCCAGGAAGCAGAGCCTGAGGGAGGATCTCCGGGAAAGGGCACTTGGGGCCACCCCGTACCACACCTTCTCTGTGCTCGGTGGCTGATCCACTGCCCAGAACAGCACCCCAACCCAGCCTCCTGCTAAGCCCCCGCTCCTGACACGGGGGACAGGAACGCCCAGCTCCACCTGGGATGGGCAGGGTTTAGGGTTCCAGTTTGTGCACATCTGCACTTGGGTGGATCCCTTCTAAGCGTAGCCATCCTTGCAGGTGTGAAATGCTATTTGTTGTTTTTTTTTTCAAGAGGGGAGACAGTTTTATTTTATAGTTGCAGTAAAAGCTCAGACATTTCTCATTGGCATAGATACCCATACTTCCTGGAAAGAGATCTTTATGATTCTCCCCAAAGCGCATGCCCGGCGCATGGCGCCCCTGCTGGGGGACACCTGGTCCCCGGGTGCTGGAGCATGCAGGCCATGCTATGCATCACTTGCCTTGGCAGAGCTCGTTCTCTGCGGTGAGGTCTGCGTTCATGCAGAGACCGGTGACCACCCAGTGTCCCGACAGGTCGCTGTCCTGCAAGATTTTCAGCTTGTGCTTCGGGCTTCTCCTCTCTGTCTTCACACCCTTCAGGAATGGCAGTGGCATCGCTGACTGAAAGCTCCTCGTCCTGTCTGACAGCTTGGGAAATGTTCCGTGTCGCCAGGCCCTGCTCTGTCCCTGGTATCTCAAGGACTGCAGGGCCTGGTCGGCCAGTTCCTTTACACTGTGTCCCAGACTCATCCAGTTGTGCTGAGGTCTGGCCTTGCTTCCAGGACGACATGCCTGTCAGTGCAGACCTGGGATCTGGCATGTGGGGCTCCTGGGTGTGAATTCCTGACAGCCCGGTGGCAGCAGCCCCCCTGCGGCTGAGGCACCGCCCTGGTCACTGCCATGGACAGCTGTGCCATGGGACCCACGAACTGTGTCGCCTGCATGCAGCCAGCACCCCGCGGCTGGTGTCTGGGCTGCGTGCCGTGCTGTGTCTCACACATTTGGGGCCTCGTGCATGCAGGCTGGGAGCCTGGCTGCCAAGCACATCCGGACCCACACAGCCGGGCCTTTGCCCCTGGGTCGGCTCTGGGAGCCTTGTTTCGCAGCTGCTCTTGCTCGCTCAGCTCAGTGGCCCCCGCCCCGCCCCCCGCATGAGCTCTGGTGGTGTCACGTCTCACTGGATGGAACTGCTGCAGGCCTCCTGCCTAGCCGTGAATTCCCAAATGCTCCCCTTGGTGGCTCTGTTTTTTAAATTTTTTCAGTGCTGGGATCAAACCCCAGCTCTTGCACATGTTGGGCAAGCACTTTACCACTGAGCTGTGTTCCTAACCCAGAAGTTTTGTGGTTTTCAAACAGGGCCTCACTTATAATCCAGGATGACCTTGAATTCTGGGCAATCCTCCTGCCTCAGCTTCCTGAGTGCTGGAGTTACAGACTTGCATCACCATGACTGACAAGGTATAGGTGTTTTTTTAAAAATAAATCTCTTTTGTGCCTAGAAAAGTCAGTGCTGTTCATTCTGGAAACTTGGAGAACATGGGACCTGTCAACCAGCATCGGCTACCAGCATTTTTGTACTCTCTCCTCTACCCCTCCTCAGTGGCTTCACTGAGCTCCGGCTTCCATGGCACAACCCTTATCCATCATAACCAGCTCTCTGGATCCACAGGTTTCTGCCTGTGGATTCAACCAACTGTGGATTGAAAATATTTGGAATTGGGATAGGCTTGGTGGCACCTTCCTATAATCCCAGCACTCAGGAGGCTGAGGCACAGGATCACCATGAGTTCTGGGCAGCCTGGGCTACATTGTCTCAAAACAAAAAATTAAAAAATTTTTAAAAATCAAACATTTGAAAAGAAAGCCAAGTCTGGGAGTGCATTGTGGAAGGGAGGAAGAGGCCAGGTTGCCTCCTACAGGGGGACAATGGGGCCTGCAGGGCTCTGGCTAGAGGATAAGTTGGGCCTGTGGGTGTGGGGAGGTGATTAGACACCTGGCCACCAGCATGTGCCCACCGTGTCCTCTCTGCCCTGTGGTCAAGACTGTAAGTGCATGGACTGGATTTGAGGTGTGGGCTCCGCAGGAAGGCTGCGGCTCAGCCAAGCTAACCTTTCCTCTGCTGCTGTTTCCGTTTGGTCCTGTGGGTGCTGAGCAAGGCCGAGCCGTGCCTATGTGGGCCTGCCCGAGCTGGTCCCCGGGTGCTTCTCCATGCATGGCCTCGGCCTCACCGGTCAGCGGCCCTGCTGGGGTGGGAGCGGCCAAGCACAGCCACACTGTATGGGAACAGCAGCCCTTCTCCTCTGGGTGTCACCCTGGGGCCACACAGCACAGCCCTTGCTGAGGTTTTTGTTTTTGTTTCTGTTTCATTTTTTTGGCTTTTTGAAACAGTCTAACTATGCAGCTCAGGCTGGCTTTGAGCTCACTCTGTAGCCCAGGCTGGTCTCGAACCCATGACAGTCCTCCTGCCTCAGCCTCCCAAGTGCTGGGATCACAGGTGTGCGCCACCACACCCAGAAACTTGCTCTCTTTGAAGATACCGATCTCAGAGCTTCTGCCAGCCGCAATCTCCTTCCCAGCCTCTCGGTATGGACGGTTCTACATCTGCTCTCCGGGTTTCAGCCACCTCTGTGATCTGATTTCAAGTGACTGAGGGTTTTCTGAGCAAAGAAGTCACTTACATCGTGTCCAGCATGGGGAGGTGAAGCCAAAGAGCAGGCGAGGGGTCGGGTAGGGATGTCCTTTGAGCCCGAGCCTGAGGGCAGCCGTGCTGTCCCTCACAGAAACCCACAGACTTGGTGAGAGCTCCAAGAGTGGCAAAGATGTGTCATGTAAACAAAGAAAGTAGGCTGAAGCAGGAGGATCTCAAGCCTGAGGGCAGCCTGTGTGATTTTGTTAGACCTGGTTTTAAAAAATAAAAATGGCTGGGTGTGTAGCTCAGCGCCCCTGGTCCACTCGCCAGTATCATACACGCATGCGCACACACACAGAAGTACACTTTGCTGAGCCCTTTAGGCAGTCTCGAGTTTTAGTTTGGTTTAACTGAATCCTGCTTGGGTTCGAAGCTCTGGATCTGAGCTCCTCAGCATCGCTGGGCACATAGAACAGTGCTTGATCACTTGCCTCGCACTCAGAGCTCCGGTTCTGCCCCAGCAGCATAGAACCAACTGAGTTAACTGGCAAGCACAGACCCAGCCCCATGCCAGCCTCCTGCAGTGCTGCCTCTCAGCGGGCCTTGGACCCCCTCGTCACCCCTTCCCTGACTCGGGGCTCACCGCGGCTCCCCTGGGTGTGCTGTCTTCCACCCAGCTTAGGCTGACAGTGAAAAGCCCATGACTATGCAGGGTGGTGTCCTGAGTGGCCCGGGATGGGTGCTCTGGGGGCACTGGGTGATTCTGCCCCCACCCGCGTGCCGGCCAAGGCTGTAGCTCCTGCTGTGAACCTGAATATGTGAGCGGTCCTGTTTTGGGGTGTTGGAGGTCCAGGCCAAGCCTCGCACATGCTGAGCAAGCATTGCCCACTGAGCTGCACCCCACCTCCTTTCCTGTGGCTTTTCTTTTTCCTTTTTGGTGGTGCTGAGCACTGAACCCAGGGTTTTCACACTGAGCCACATCCCCACCCTTTTCTGTTTTTATTTTGAGACAGTGTCTTGCTGAGTTGCTGAGTTGCCCGGGCTAGAGCCCTCAACCCTCCTGCCTCAGCCTCCCGGAGTGCTGGGATAGCAGGCGTGCGCCACCAGGCCTGGCACATGTGACTGTACCTCTGCTTTTGTCCTTAGGCTGTCCCTTCCACTTGTCCTAAGCTGTCGCTGCTCCAGCACCTGTGTCAGTGGTGGCGTCCACACCACAGGCCTCGCTGTGCTCTTCCCTGCCAGGTGCTGCAGAGCGTAGGAGGCGCTCCTGCAGAAGGCCACGCGAATCCAGGTGAGCCTCGCAGACGCTGCCAGGGCCGGGCAGCCAGAGCCACCCACTTTGGAGCCCAGTAGAGAACCCAGGGAGGCAGGCTGCGGCGCCTTTGTCCCTGTGGTGGAATCCAAGGCCACCAGGTGAAGGGGCAGGAGGAGGTGTTAAAGGGAGCTTGTGGGAAGTCGTTAACACAAAACCAAAAGGGCTTCTGCAGGCCCTGTGGCTTCTGCCTGTCACGCCAACTACTAGACAGGCTGAGGCAGGAGGTCAAGGCCAGCCCAGGCAAGTAGAAAGCCTGACCTCAAAAGAAATAAAAGGGCAGTCCACTGGCCAGGATGAGGGAGAGGGCGCTGCTGGACAGAGCCCATACGGCTTGCTGCTGGGGGTGACAGTGGCCCTGCTGTCACTGTGTACCGAGAACAAGCCACAGAGGTCTCCTGGTGTCAGCTGTCTCCGAAGCACTCACCCCGTGTGGGTTCCAGGCAGCACATGAAGGAAGGGGGGTGCTGTTGGGGTGCCCTGGACAGGACCCAGCACCCTCTGTCCTTCCAGAGCAGCAGCAGCAGCCTGCACAATGTCACCTGGGGGTCAATGTCCTGCACGTGGATGGTAGGACCTTGCCTACCCCAGGGCGGGCACTGGGGCCTGACCTGGTCACCCTGAGAAGGACTCCATCCCCGTGTCACTGCCGGCAGGGCAGGCTGTGGGGACACATGGGTGAGGGCAAGGGTGGCTGTGGCCCAGGCACTGCGCTGGCACACGCCACGGCTGTTCCTGTCCATCTGCTACCTCAGCAAGCCAGAGCAGCACTCCTACTGTATGACCAGGACCTTGTCCTGAGCCTGTGTCCACACAGCAGGCTGGCCTGTACCAGTTGTCTGAGGACACCGTGCCTCAACGGCCTGGGCGAAGGCCCACAGCCCCTCTAGAGCGAGCAGTACGGCCAGGGTCCGACCCAGTCTGGCCCCTGTCTGCTCGTGTCTGCTTTCCATAGCTGCCTTACCACAACGACCTGTTTGTCACTGAGATACATTTACACCAGAATCGCTGTGGGGCCTGGCTGGCATAACGCTCTCATCCTGACTCCTCTCTGACCCAGGTTTGCCCTGAGCCACTTCAGGGTGCTGTGCTGCCCGCATGCTGCCTGCCCTTGGGACCCACGGCCTTCCGGTCCAGCAGCTGACCTGGTCTCATTCCCACCTTTGGTGGGGGCAGGCTGTGTAGCCCCTTGGGGCCTCCCTAGGTGACTCTCAGACACAGGGCCGGCGCCCCAGCTGAGCAGCTTCCCCCAGGAATGAGGTTGCAGCCCTTCCCTATGCCGGAGCCGCAGCACAACCTGCAGCCAGAAGGTTGTGGGCAGGCCTGTGTGGCTGGGTGGTTGGGTGGGAGCCACCGAGCCGTCTCCTCCTCAGGGATGGGGACAGCGTACAGGTGGCAGCTGCCCCCCAATCCTCCATGCAGGGAGAAGTAAGAGTGTAGGCAGGGGGCCGCTCTCAGAGTCGCAGGCCAACTCCTGCTGTCCTGAGAGGCCAGAGCACTGTGGCCCTCCGACAGCACCTCCGTGGCACTCGCAGCTCCATGCTACACTGGCTCACCACCCTGCTAACATCACGGCGGCCAGGCTGTGCAGTGCCTGTGGTTGGTCCTGGCCCCGATGAGCTCTGTAAATGCCCAGGACCTGTGTCAACTGCCGCACAGGGACAGTGCTCGGCCTAGGAGTGAGCCGGGTCCACGCGTGCGTGTGCTTGTGAAATGGCCATTTTCCAAATGCTTGTTTGGTTTTTCCTTTGCTGGGTTTGGAACCGGGTACCCAGCCAGGCATAGTGTTGGTGAACACCTGCCATCCCAGCAGTCTGGAAGGCTGAGGCAGGAGGATCAGAAGTTTGAGCCTAGCCTGGGAGACCGTCAAGCTTTTTCTTTTTTCTTAAAGCGCTAGGGGTGAAGCTCAGGGCAAACAGCCTAGATTCAATCCCTGCATGGCAATGAAAGAGTGTTTTACGCCAAGAAAGCCCAGGCACAGATGAGCCCCAGTGGTTTCATTAAAGCCGAGTGTGAGGAAAGACAGGGTCTGCAGATGCGGCCTGGCCGCCGCCCAGGAGCGGGGCTCACAGTGGCAGCGGCCGGGCTCTCAGTCTCTGGTGCCCTCACCCCTGCCCAGGAGTTGAGGCGGTTTGCCCTGGCTGAAGAGGCTCCTGTTCAGGTGAAAGCCTCCTGGTCCTGCCCCAGGACACAGTGGCAGGTCCTTGCCACAGGCCTGAGGCCATACAGAGCAGTGTCAGAAAAAGCCCACCTGGGTGCTGTTACCACTGTGCCTCAACAGGCTGCTTTATAGATGTTTGGTCTTGGAACGGGCCCGGGCATGACAAGAGAGGAGAGGAGGAAGGTCCAGGCTTCTGGGCCTGTTGCCCCAGGTGTGGCCTGCCAGTCTCACTGCTGGGCCAGGCGCAGGCAGGCGCAGGTCCCAGGCCTCACGTCCTGGGTCCCCTGTTCCCAGGCCCAATGGTTTGTCACTCCTGTTCGCTTTAATTTTCAGTATCAGCTCTACTTGACTCCAGCTTGCAGCATAGCTGAGGCTGCCCTGTCTGGTGGACCGGGTGCCCGTGCTTCTGGCAAAGACACGCAGTGGTCCTGGGTTGGGTCTTGCAGCAGTTCTGGTTCCCAGCTCCAAGCGCCCCTTCACAGCCCTCAGCGCCCACATACCCGCTGCCACATTTGCCCAGGTCTTGCTCGCTGTGCCTTTAGCCCCCCAGGGGCAGGGAGCAGGTCTTCTGCTAGCGGCTCCCAGTCCCTAACCCAGTTTCTTCCCACTGGGAGCACCTCCGGGAGCTGCCTGCCTGTCTGCCCAACAGGACAGTGTGGGGCCGTCCCGGCTAATCACTGTCCCGCCCTCTGTAAGTGCTGGCCACCTCCCTGCGAGGCATCTGCTCCTCTCTGTGGCAGGAAAGGGAAGCTGTCCAGCTCGAGCTGCCTGGGCCAGGGCTGGGCCTCAGCTTCGGCCAGGAGCTGCCCAGCTTTGCCCCGCGCCTGCATCCTCAGCTCTTGCTGCCCTGGCTGAAGTTCAGTTCCTCCTGTGCGGGAGCAGCAGTCCAGGGGGGCAGTTGCAGTTGCTTCCAGAAACACCAGGCTCCTAGTGTCATGCAGAGCTGCTCCCTGGTGCCCTTGGGTGCCATTTTCTCTGCACAACAGGAGCAGGGAAGCTACTTGGCACCTGCTCAGGCCCAGTGCTCGGGGGTGTCTGTAGGGAATGGGTTTTAATCACCTCGCAGCTAATTAGGCAGACAAAGTGCGCCAGGGAGCAATTGGGGCTGCAGGGAGTGCTGCTCTGTGGCTGGGTCCGCCGACTTTGACTGTGCGGGCTCCTGGTCACTGTGAGGAGAGAGGGAGGGTCTTCCTGCCTGGGAGGTTTTGTGACTCAGGTAACTGGCTGTAAATGACGGGGGGCTCAGTTGATTCCTAATTTGTCTTCTCAGCACCCCTTTGTTCTATTAAAAAAAAAAAAAACGGATTTCACTTGTGATATTTTTCTACCATCCTGGTACAAAGATCACTAAACATACTTTAAAACTTAAAAAAAATAATTTGTGTGACAAGGTCTCACTAAATTGAATTGCTAGCTGCCTGAGCTGGTGATCCTCCTGCCTCAGCCTCCCAGAGAACTGGGATGACAGGTGGGAACCACTGCCCCTGGCTCATGAAACACTATCCCACTCCCCATTTGCTCTCTCCTCATGGAGAGCGCTGCCTGAGGGTGTTCTCAGGCTCTGGGGCCCCGAGGTCCAGCCAGGAGCTGCGACCGACAGTCCCGTGCCTACGCAAAGACATCTCAGTGGTGGTAGCATCTTTGGTGGAGAAGCTGCGGAGGGCACTTGCAGAGGCCCTGCAGTGCCCTGGGGGTGGTTTGCAGGGCCACCTCTTGGGTGTTGCTCCTTGTGCACTGAAGGCTTCATTTTCCCTGCAGTGGCCAGGCTGAGGGCCCTGTTCCTCAAGGTTGAAGGCCTAAACCAGTGAGTGGGTCACCCTGCTTCCGCCACACACCTCCCTTGTCCCTACCCCGGGTTGGCATTGTGCAGGGACCTTGCCCTCAGCGTGGCTCAGGTTGAGGGTCCTGTGCAGTGTCACCTCACTGTGCACTGGCTGTGCGAGCTTGCCGCCCTTGTCCCACACCCTTGGATGTGGCCCTGCCCAGTGCACAGTGAGACCCAGTGCAGCTAGGAAGGAAATGCGATGAACCAGCAGGGCACTGCCATGCCTCGTGGGGCACTGGGGGGCCTGGGGCTCCCTGCCAGCCTCCGGGACAGAAAGAAGCCTTTGCTTTTCCTGAAAAGCCCTCTTCCAGGGCCGCCCTGGAAAACTCTGGTTGAGGAGCACCCGTCTCCTCATGGGGAAGCCCTCCCAGGGGAGCCGGCGGCCACAGGAGCTGTGCATGTCCTCACCGCCAAGAGTCTCCCAGCCATCCTGCTATCAGGGCCTTTGGGAAGTACAATTGCTCCTTGGTTCACAGACTTAATTTGTTCTATGGTTTTGTGGGTACCAGGAATCGAACTCAGGACCTTATGCTTGCCAGGCAGGCATTTGTGCCACTGAGCTATATTCCCACCCCTGTTCTGTGGTTTTGGAAAAGATGGCCACGCTGGTGTTCATCACCCAGTACAGAGTTTGCAGACACAAGCGTTTGTGAGCCCAGGCACCACTGTACTAGACCAGAACAGAATGGCAGGACAACGAGCAGTATGGGCTTCGGCTCAGGGCCCAAGAAGTCTCCTTGTCACCTTCCTCCTCAGCACCCCTGAGGGCAGGTGCTTGGGACAAAGGAGAGGCAGGGGCAGGTTCTGGACAGCCAGGCTTGGATTGAGTGGTTCTGGCAGGGGGCTACACTGCTGCTAGAGGGCAGCAGGACCCTGTGCGCTCACACAGTGAGTATACATGTGAGGTGGCATCCACACGGACCCTTAACCTGAGTCATCCCCACAGAGTGGCCCTGCTCTGTGTTGGGACGTGTGTCTGTAGGAGGCTGGGCCTCCCACTGGAGCACAGGCCACGTGGGGAGCAGCAGAGTGGGGCCCCTGCTGGAGCCACTGGGTCCAGGCCTGGCTGGACCTGGCCCGTGCCTCTCCTCTGTCCTGAACACCTGTCTTCGGCGTACTGAGGCCCGGCCTCGTGCAGACACATGTCCCAGCTCAGAGCAGAGCGCCCCACTGCGGCCTCTGTGTGTGTTTAGACTCTGCCAGCCCAGACCCCACAAAGGTGCTGTGGGCCAGCAGGAGGGAAGAGCTTGCATCAGACAGGGCCGGCCAGGTGGGGACAGCACAGCCCCAGCCTAGGGCCGGCAACAGCTGTTGCAGCAGGGACGTTAGGGCTGCTGCCGGGCTCCCTGCCCACTGCTCTCCCTCCCCACAGCGGTCAAAATCCAGTAGCAGAAGTAGAAGTCTTCTGCATTTCAGAAAGTGTCGTCCTCTCCACCCCCAGTTTAAATGCTTTCCTTAAGTTTCTTTTCAAGGACCCAAAGACGCAAGCCCGTTTGAGGTTTCGATGACTCCAGGCAGCTCCTGCAGCACCAGGCAGGTCTCTGATCCCAGGGCGAGGGCCAGGCTCAGGCTGGAGCCTTCACCTCCGGCCTGCTGTGTTGCACTGGGCCAGCTGGCTGTGTGCTCCTTCAGCAGGGTCTCTCCTGGGAACTTGGCCTAGAGCGGAGAACCACAGGGGCGTCTGTCCATTTGCCAGGGGTGCTTTTTTACCCACCACAGGACATGACCCCAGTGTCCCGAGGCAACTGCCATCCTCAGCGATTGGGCCCCACCTGCCCCTGCGGAAGCTGAACCCTTGGTGGGTGGTGGCCCCCAAAGCATTGTCCCTACAGCTCCCCGTGCTGGCAATGCCCATCTGAGTGTGGGCCTGTTGGGGACCTGGGCTCCCTCATGGTGTGGCTGGGTGCCGTCGGCCTGCTAGTGACAGCTCCTCAGCCACAGGGTCACGCATGGACTGGAGCAGTGCAGGGCATAGCAAGGCCACCAAGGTTGGAAAGGGCACAGGGAGGAGGAGGGCGCGATACAGAGGGACAGGGCACTGTCACCCTGCTCACTCCATCCTCAGAGCCACGGGGACCTGCGGGTGGAAAGGCAGGGCCTGGCTGATGGCAGGGCTTGGCAGCGGCAGAGGGACTGGTGGGGGCACTTTACCAAGGCTCAGCGGCCCATGAGGAGGCCAGCAGGCGCGGGTGTGGGCATGGTGCAAGACTGCCTTCCACGGCTCCTCCCAGGACCCAGCAGCAGCCACTGCCCCTACCTCAGGAGGGCGCGTGGGGCCC
Source organism: Dinomys branickii (assembly GCA_004027595.1). NCBI lineage: Eukaryota > Metazoa > Chordata > Mammalia > Rodentia > Dinomyidae > Dinomys > Dinomys branickii. The sequence continues at coordinate 95,262 of PVLD010003184.1, forward strand.
AGAAGCCAGGCCTGCACGAGCCGGAGCCGGACCTGGAGGAAGAAGGGCAAATGCTGCCGGGAGGGCCTCACCAAGTGGCCTGTGGTGAGACCCTCACCCGGGCTGCCCTGCTTCTACCCTGTGCGGCCTCTGGCCAGGAGGGTGCACCCAGCCTGTCTCATGTCTGTGCTTCCTCTTGCACTGGCAGCGTCTTCAGAGTGCCCAGCACCAGGGATTTGCCCTCAAAGTCCCTCCATGTGCAGACATTGGCTGGCTCGTGGCCCAGCTTGGCCCTGGGTGGGTGCCACATGTAGGCAGGCCTGCATCCACACACGCTGTCTGTCCTCCCCAGGCCAGAAGGACCCTTGGGTTTCCAGTGGCAGCCACAGGCTCTAAGGTTTCTCCTGCCTCGCTTCTGGCGCCCTCATCCTGTTTGTTCTAGGGGTGCTCATGGACATGGGAGAGGGTGCAGAGGTAAGGCCCTTCTGCCCCGAAAAGAGCTGCACAAGGACTGCTGGGACCCCGGGCCAGCACCACTGCCCAGCAGGCCACCCTTGCCCTCCTGGGGCTGGGACTCTGTCTGCCACAGGCCCAGGGGCCCAGCCCCTCCCCTCATTAAACTGTAGGCTCTCAGGTCCCGGCCAGGCCCAGCCATGGCCCCAGAGCCAGGAGGAGCTCGTAGGCTGCTGTCCTGTGGCTCTGGGCCCTGGAGGAGTCAGGTGCACAGTGTGGACAGGATGAGAGGCCTCTCCCAAGCCCAGCTCTGCAGCCACCCCATTCTGCTCATCATGGCCCAGAACACCCCCCCGCCACACTGCTGCTCTGAACTAAGCTGGAGCTCACTGGCATGTCCGGCCCCACAGGCCATGGGGCTCCTGGGCCTCTCACTGTACCCAGCTCTGCCCTGAGACTCCTGGCGCCCAGCAGGCCTCAGGTACCACAGAGCAGGACGGCTCAGGGCACCCCTGGCATAGCCGGCCCTGCAGCAAGCTGCCCCCAGCGCAGAGGCTCAGTGGATGGGTGTGCTGCACCCCAGAAACACTTGTGTGCGGGAGCCCGATCAGCTCTGGCTCTGCGGACCTCTCCGAGGGCCCAAGCCCAGCCCTGTCTCTGCACCCAGGTCCCCGTCCTGGCAGCCTGCTGAGAGCCATAGGATTCCAGGTGTGGGCTCGCTCTGTACACTCTCTGGCCCGGCTGCTGTCCTCATAGCTTCAGGGAGCCGGGCCACCTCGTTCCCAGCCCAGCCCACTTCTGGGGGCCCATGACTGGGCGGCCTGTCTTCCTGTGGGTCCTGTCTCCTCATCCTGACCGCCGACGTGGGGCACACCTCGGACACCAAGAGGGCGCTGCCGAGGACTCATGCCAGGCCAGTGCGCAGGGCTGAGTGGGACTGGGTCATCCTCCTCACCAGGCAGCGTCTGTGGGGTCTGCCTGGCCGGAGCAGCTGCCCGGATGGCACCCCTCCGGAGCTGGCACAGGAGGCTGCGGAGGCCGTGGGTGGGGCTCCCCCCCTCCCGCCTCCCCGCAAGCTGCGGCCGCTGCTTCCTGCAGCCTCGGCTCCTCCCCCAACCCCCCACGCTCCGCAGCGCCTCCTGGGACTGCAAAGCAGAGAAGGCGCCCACCCCGCCAGCGCGGACACTCGGGACCCTCGCCTGCCTCCCGCGCCCGAGCTGCACCGCGCACCTGCCAGCTCCCGCCGCTGTCCCCAGGCCCATTCCACCACAGGCCATTAATCTGCAGCCAGAAATGGGCTTGCTATCGATTCTTGGGCACTTTTCCTCCCGTCGCAGTCTGCACTGTGGTTCTTCTCACCCTTCCCGGCTCGCTCGTGTCTTCAAAGGCCCCTGCTGCTGCGGAAGCCGACTCAGTGCTGCCTGCGCTCTGGGAGGAGAGGGCGGCGCCAAGCCGGGAGTTCGAAACACAGCAGCCCTGTGTGCGGTCTCCCTGGGGGCCCTCCTTGGCCTTTTTGTGCCATTCGTTAAATTTCACAATTAGCCCTGACTCGGGACATGTAAGTAAAAGCATTAATAACAAGTGGCAGAGGCGCCCTCATGCCCCGACCTGGGTGCCGGGCGTCGGCTGCTCCCCGTCCATCCAGGTGTCTCCGCAGCGGGCGCCTGTCACCCACGGGGGACCCTCCAGCCTCAGCCCACACAGGTGTGGCCTGGACCCACCAGAGACGCCCCTTTCCTTTGGGTTCTGCGCAACACCACCTGCTCACTCAGCCTGACCTCACGTCCTGAGGACTGTGCCCACTGTCACGTGGATGTCTCTGCCAGGCCACAGTCCCAGGGGGCACTGCAGGGTGTGGTCAGAGGGGGCCCTACCACCACCAGGTGCTGGTCCAGGCCTAGGTCCCCCCGCAGGGCATGGGCTGGGGCGGCGGGTGCCACCGGCCTTCCGTCAGGCCTCCCTGTGCCTCGAGCTTCTGTCAGAGCCAGTCCATCCCACCCCTGCCCTGCGTGCTCCGGCCACTCTTGCCAGGCCCCCTCCCCCACCTCTACTGAAGCCCACAGCCCTCACCCCTCCTGAGGAGGCTTCGCCTGTCCCCTCCCTGGAACCTCCCTCCCAGCAGCCACGCATCTTCCTGGCTTGGCCCAACATGGCCCCTGTGCCCTGACCACCCGGGTTGGCGCCAACAGCCCCAGCCTGAGTCAGTGACCACCTCTTCCTAGCATGCCTCAGAGCTGCACAGCTGTGAGCCAGGGGTGTCACATCTGTCCCCTCGGAGGCCTCCCTGGCTCCTCCACGCCTCCGTTTCCTCACCTGAGGTGTGCATGATGACTTCAGGGTGCACCCCAGCAACAGGGCGCCCGTCACCATCCAGCCTCACGTCCCTCCATGTCCACGCCAGACCTCACAAAGGAGGCACCCTGGCTGCGTGTGACCTCCAGCTCACCGCAAAGCAAGGCAGCTTCTCCTGTGCCCAGCTGCCAGAGCCATCTGTCCTGCCCCACACAAGCTCTGGTCTCCAGCCCAGGCTCAGTCCCAAGGGCTCCTGTTCAAAGCCTAGACGCCTGTTACCGAGAAACCCGTGGTGTGGGCATCACAGCCAGGGGCTGGAAGTTCACATCCAGGTCCTCCTTGGCCCTGGCCTCTCAGCACCGCCTCAGACTCAGCCTTCACCACCTGAAGAGTACACCAAGTTGGCGTGCGAGATGCTTGGCACCCCACCCCTATGCATGCCCGGACACGTGAATGGAGCTCATCCTCCCTCCCCGTGTCCTCTGTACCCCACATCCCAGACCCCCACAGCCCCACTCTTCATGGGGAGAAGGTGCCGTTGGGCCTGGAGGGGTGATCACATTCATACCCACCAGCCTCAGGACAGCAGTGCCCGGTATCCCAGTTCCCGAGTGACTCTAGATCCTGAGGTGTCCCTGGAGGGTGTCAGGTAGGAAAAGCATCCTCTCCCCAGGCTGGTACCCATTGGGGAGGAAGCAGCTGGACTTCCTATCCACACTCAGTAGCCCCTGCTCCCCACACCCATGCCGCATCGTCAGGCCAAGTCTGCATAGGCACAGAGGGCCAGAGAGCTGCAACCCTGCCACGCACCAGGCCCCGGCCTGGCCTGTGAGGCTCGAATACATGGGCCAGAGAGGCCGGCTCTGGCACAAGGGCCTGTCCAGGCAGTGGGTGGCTGGGACTTGGAGCCCTGAGCTTGGCTCTTACCAGCCTGGACAGCCAGCCGATGCCACTCCCTTTCCCACAAGCACCACGACAGGGTCAGCCCCACGTGGCCCCCTTGCAGGAAAATGGGGATGAGTAGCTGCAAGGCAGAAGCCCAGCCTAGGAACCTGGGGACTGGGGCTTCCTGGGGAGGCGATCTGAGCCCAACCCCTGCCAGGGCCACACGGCAAAAGTGACAGGCTGGCGCCAAGACAGCAGAAGCAACACAGGGCAGCTGAAGGAGCACAGAGTTGTGGCGGTCCTGGGGGGCTTGGGGAGGGGCAGCCAGGGCTGCTGTGGGAGCCAGCTCCTGTGCCTCTGAAGCCTGCTCCTGACTAGGGCTGGAGGGCAGTCTTCCTCAGCAGGGGCCCAGCAGTGAGCTAAAAGGATGCAGAACCGGCGCAGGGCCATGGGCTGGAAGTGGAGTTTGGTCAAGGGAGGGTCACGATGTCCAGCCAGAGCTAGACGCAGCAGCTCACCTACAATCCCAGCTACACCAGACGCTGAGGCAGGAGGATCACAAGTTCAAGGCTACCCTGGACAATTTAGCAAAACTTTGTCTCAAAATTAAAGGGGTCTAGATGTGGCTCAGGGCAAAGGTCCCAGGTTCAATCCCCAGCAACGCCCACCCCCCAAAAAGATGTCTGGCCAGGTCTGCTTGGAGCTGGGAACCCAGGGAGGAAGTGGCCGTGGGCCCAAGGAGCCGAGTGATTGAGCCCCTGAGGCTGCTGGGCCTGGGCCTGGGACAGACCCCACAGGAAGCCAGAGGTCCCAGGGCCACAGACGTGGTCCTGGACTGCTGAGGGTCCCACCACCCAGCCTGTCCTGGGGCACAGGGTGTCATGGGGGGCACGACAGTCAATGAAGTTGGGGATGCCAAGGGGCTGGAGGCAAGGCTCGGGTGACTGGTCCTCTGGGCCCAGGCAGAGGTGGAGGTGGGGGCAGGGCCTGATTTCGGAGGCTCGGGGACCTGTGGGAGCCTCAGTTTTTGTCTGTGAAAGGGACAACAGTCTTCCCCCGCGGCGGTTTCGAGTTTCCAGGGACTCACGCGAGACAGGACATCATGCCCAGGAGTCGCGGCCCGGGCCTCTCCACCGCGAGGGTCTCCACTCTGCCTGGCTGAGCATCTGGGGCGGGCGGCAGGTGGCCAGGCAGCACCTCTCCCGGGGTAGCTGTCAGCGCCTGCCGAGAACTTCCTTCTCACCTCTCCGGCGCCCGAAATAGAGCTGGGTGAAGGGAGGCTGGCACCGCAGAGGCCTGGGAGGGGGCTCCCTGCCCCCGCTGTTCCAGGTGACACGTGGTTCCCCAGGGTGGGCAGCAGTGCTCTGTCCCCAGGAGGCTGGGGGGTGGGGTGGGCCCACAAGTCTCAGGTACCCGGCTGTGCCCTGGAGGCGGCCTGGCTTGCCCAGACTTGGGCTGGGGGCAGCGCGGGGGGCGGCGCGGGGGGCGGCGCGGGGGGCGGCGCTGGAGGTCGGGTCTTCGGCAGAAGAGGCAGCTCTGAGTAGCAGGAGCACAGGGTGGCGCTGGCTGCCGCAGGCCCGGCCTTCTAGGCTCTGGGGCAATGCGAGGCGCCCCTGGTGGCGGAGGGGGCTGCAGAGCGGGCCGGAGCTGGACCGCTGGTGAGGGAGACGCTGAGACTGCCGTGCAGCAGCGCCGCGCGGAGTGGGGGTCGCCAGAGCTCCGCCCACCGCAGCGTCCCCAGTGGCTGCTCCGCTCCGCGGGGAAGCGACGCCAAGGGAAGTCGGGGCACGGGGGCGGGGCTGAACCGGCGGCCCAGGGGTCCCCAGACGGCCACCCCGAGTCGGAGCCGCGCTTCAGGGCCCTGCCTCCCTCCGCGCGAACCCACCAGTTCGCGGGTGCTGGAGACACCACTGGACCTTTTGCCCAGGCCGGGGCGGGGCGGGGGCGGGGCGAATAGGGCGGGGCCAGGGCGGGGCGGGGCGAGGAGGGCGGGGCGGGCGGGGCGGGGCCTCAGCTCACGCGCCCCAAGCCTCTCTTAACCCCGAGCCGCCGCCCGCCGGGATGGCCCGGGCAGGATCGCGCTGAGCAGTCGCAGCCCGCGATCTCCCGATCCCCGCCGTCGCCCGCGATCCCCTCCCCGGCGGCCGCCCGCCCGCGCGTCCCCTGCGTCCCCTGCGTCCCCGCGTCTCCGCGTCCTCCCGCCGCCGCAGCCCGGCCGAGGGTGATGCGCGAAGCATGCGGCGGCTGCGGCGCGGGGCGTTCGCGGCTCTGCTGCTCCTGCCTCTACTGTCCCCGGCCGGTGAGTTACCCGCGCGGCCCCGCCACGCTTCCCGCAGCGCCGGGCGGCTGCGGCCCGAGGGGCGGGGGCGGGGGCCACTGTCGCCTGCGTCCCCACCGCCGCCCCCGCGCGCCCGGCCTGTCCCAGCCGCCGTGTCTCCCGCAGGGCTCGGGGCGCGGGGTCCCGGCGCGGCGCTGCGCTGGGCGGGCCCCGGGAGCCCCGCGGCCGCTGAGGTCACCGAGCCCAGCCGGCTGGTCGGGGGCAGCTCCGGGGGCGAGGTGCGGAGGCATCAACTGGACACACGCGTCCGCCAGGAGCCGCCCGGGGGCCCGGTGAGTGGGGACCGGTGGGGTGCGGGGACCTCATGCGCCGAGCGCCCCCTCCCTGGAACCCGGCCTCCCAGGCCTCGGTCCCCCTCCCCACCGGCCCTGCCCTTCCTGTGCCAGGCTGTGCTCGAGATGGGCCCTGGGCAGGGCCGTGGGGGGCAGGGGACTCCCATGGCAGCCGCAGTGGGCTTCCTGGACCGGAATCGTTTAGCGCTGGCCCTGCCTCGGTTTCCCCCGAGCACCAACAGGCTGCTCTACCTCCTTCCTATCGCGGCTGAAGCGGGGCCCTTGGAAAATGGCCCAGAGGCCCCAAGTTCATCTGCACGTCCCAGATCTGCCAGCCCCCTCGCCGTCCCAGGCCAGGCCTCGTGCATCCCGGAGGAAGGGGAGGAATGAAGGAGATTAATTGCAATTAATAATTAATTAATATCATGTGAATAATAATCACCCAGATGGAATCTTCATTCAGCTCCCCAGGAGCTGGGAGTTGAGAGTTGGCCGGGTCCCTGGGGGCAGCCAGGGCTGGTGACAGAGGGCCTGGCAGGGACGCAGGTGTCGAGGATCCTGGGCAGGGGCACTGAAGTCGGGAAGTTCTGGCAGCTGGGAGTGGTGGGAGTAGATCGGGTTGGGTGAGGAGCAGAAGGGAGTCAGGCTAACGTTACCGACATCTGTCAGACTGGCATCTGGCCCTGCCTAATGCACTTGGTTAAAAGCCCTCCAGGAGGAGGGGGCCGGCGGCCAGCAGGGCTGCACAGGCAGGAAGGAGCATGCATAATAGATGGACCATCTCTGCCGGCCACCCAGGAGGGCTGGCGGTCCCCAGCGCTGGGGCAGGGTGGGGGAAGAGGCCAGCAGGGCACCTGGCAGGCAAGACAGGCTGAACAGTGCCCCGCGCTGTGCAAACTCTGCGCCTCAGGGGCCGTGGCAAAGACTGCCTAACTGTGGGGTGTCCAGGCTGGGGCTGACCCAGGGATAGGACAAGGTAGAGGTCAGGATAGGTGTGTAGGACTTGCTCCGAGCCCTGTTTCACCTGTGCGTCCCCTGTGACAGGACTTGGGACAGTGGACCTGCCTGGAGGTGAAGGAGAGGGCCGTGCGCTCTGAGCCAGGCACTGTGCTGAGTCTCGTGGCTCCGTGAGCCGGAGGAACTCAGGCCCAGAGGTCAAGTGCCTGGCCCAGGCAGGCAGGCCTCCAGCAGCAGAACTGGGAGCTGTTCCCTCTGAGGCCACTGTGCTGCTCAGCCTGTAGGTGCCTGAGTCTGGGTGCCAGGGCACTTGCCAGTCTGCAAGCCAGCATGGAGGGTGCTGGGGATACAAGTGACATGCCAGGTGTCTCCTGGAGGGTTGGTGGCAGAGCCCAGCACGTGTGGGGTCAGCACCAAGACCTTGGTTGCTGGGGAGAACCTGGAGGCACACACAGGCTGGCCAGCAGCTAGGGAGCCCTATCTTCTCACCCTGAGCCCAGGATGACGACAGCCTGCATCTCAGGAGGATGGGGATGGGGAGGGGAGGTGCCGGAAGTGAGAAGTGGGAGATTCCACCTCACAAGGCCCTCGCTGGGGTGAGCATTTGTCTGCCTTCCTGGGTGTGAACCCAAGAGCCCTTGTGCCCATAGCACAGGTGGAAGGGAGATGCCAGGCCACACAGCTACTTGGCAGCAGAACTGATAACTATGTTCTCAGCATCACTCAGGGCCAGTTAGAGAAGGGGGCGGGCACCTTTGGGTCCTGCACCACTGCCCCAGCCTGACTTCTGTCCCCCAGGATCTGGGGGGAGGGACTGTGTGGGTAAGCGGGATGCCAGGCACGGTGCAGAGCAGCCGCTCCCCACAAAAGTGGCCTCTGAGGGGCGCAGAAGCCAGCCACGTCCCAAGGGTCGCCTTTCCTAGCCCACATGAGACTGCTATGTGGGACTGAGGAGCAGGCAGGACGTGGGGACCACAAAGGGCACAACCAGGCTTGGCCCAGGCCCACCTGCAAGATGGGCAGCAAGCCAGGCCTGTGGCCAGGGCCCAGGGCCAGGTAGACCCAGGCCTCACCGTGTCTCAGCTCCACCCGGGGCTGGGGCTTCTGCCAGGGGCAGTAACTGTGGCCGGGGCTGGCTTGTCCCAGGGTGGTCAGGCACCGAGGTCGAAATGCTGCCCGCAGTGCCCTAGGGTGGGGCAGCCCCGTGCGGGGCCTGCCCACTGTGCCTGAGCTGGCTGTGTGCACTGCTGCTCCAGCCCAAGAGGGAGGCATGTGCAGTGCCTTGGGCCCCCGGAGGAACTCCTCCCACCAGGCCCCTGCCTCCCCAGCCCCCTGCTGGCTGCCTAGGGGAGCCCAGCTGTCCATCGTCTGTCCCCAGAGGACCCATGGCCCTGTGAGGAGGTGACTCTGTCCCCACAATGTGGGTCACATCCCATCGCAGAGAGCTGTCCACCTGTTCTCGAGGTCTGGAGCCTGGTGCCCGCTGATAAGTGGGGCACTGCGCCTCACTCAGTGGGGCAGGGTCTCCGGGACAGTCCTGCCCAGCAGCCACCCAGCCCAAGAGATGGTGGTGTCCCCGCCCCCAGAAAGGCCCCTCAGTGAGACCCCACAGGCCCTCCCAGGCTGAGCACAAAGCCACTGCTCAGGGCGTCCCGGTGGCTGTGTGATGTCCTGCTCTGTGCTTACCGTACATCTGGCCAGGATGAAGTCAGCCTCTCCTCCAAGCTGCCAGCCTTACTGGGCCGTGACAACAGTGTGCTCCTCAGGGTTCAGCGCCCCATCCTCTGGGAGGAAACTGAGGCTGGGCACGAGCGGCTCTCAGCCCCCTGCCTATCTTTCACCCTGCTGAGTCTGTGGTGCCCCTGGAAAGAGAAAGGCAGGTGAGGCGCAGTGGTGCGCACCTACACTCCCACCTCCTCCAGAGGCTGAGACAGGAAGATCTCAAGTTCAAGGTCAGACTGGGCAACTTGATGAGACCCTGCCCAGAGTTTAAAAAGAGAACTGAGGGCGCAGCTCAGTGGCAGAGCGGCCCTAGTTTTGCCCTCCAGTACCTGAAAAGAAAGCCGTGCTTCAAGGCTCCAAAGGCCACTGAGCCAAGCCCCTGAGGTGGGCAGGCACAAGGGCTGGGGGGGATCAGGAGGTTGGGGTCAGGCATTTGCATAGTCACACCCTGGTCATCTTCGGTCCCCTTCCCTAGACCACGGTCCTAGCCACCTGGGCAGAGCCCAGCATCACGCCTCCTCTGCCCTCCAAGGCTGGGGGTGCTCCGGGCTCAGCCTCCCAGTGAGATCTGAGCCCATCCTGGCACTTGACAGAGGGAGACCCGGTGGCCTGGCAGCTGCAGTCCAGTGGCAGGGCATGTGGTGCTGGGTGGTGGGCAGCAAAGGGCAAGGGCAGGGCAGGGTTCTGGCCCGGCTGTGCCCTCGGTGTGGGGCTGGGCTTGGGGAGTACAGAGCAGGCCCCAACAAGGAGGACACCAAGGAAGGCACCAGGCTGCAGGAGCCCCATGTGCTGAGCGCAGCTGACCTCACCCCTCCCTTGGGGGCAGGGCTGTGCCCCCTGGTGGCCTGGTCAGACCCAGCCCCCAGCAGTGCTCCAGCTTCAGCCTCCTAGGCTGTGGGCACAAGGCACCCCTGCAGTATGTCATTCCAGCCCTCAGGAGGCTGAGGCAGGAGAATCACAAGTTCCAGCCCACCTGGAGCAATTCAATTACTTGGCCAGACCCTGACTCAGAAATCAGTGTGAGGATGCAGCTCAGCATGAACCTCTTCCGTCAGCCTGAGATAACATGAGTGGGACTCCCTGGCCTGCACAGAAGGCAGAGGCCAGATACACCGGCCCGCTTGCTTCCTGGGGAGGTGGGCTCCATGAGTGCCCAATGCCCCAGGCCCTGGACGGCTCAGCCACGCCAGCCACCTTTGGGCCCAGGAGTAGCTCATCTTACCTTTCAGGGCAAAAGGCTCAGCGGTCACCGGGCTGTCCTGGGGGTCCTGGCCAGGCCACTTCTGGGCAGCCAAAGTTAGCTGATAGAGGGGCTGTTGGGTGCAGATCACAGGCAGCCCAGGTCCAGGGCAGGGGAGTTTAGGACCACAACACTCCGGACATCCTGCCCTTGGCCTTGGCTCGCTGTGTCAAGTCTGATCAATGCTGTGGGCTGGGAGGAGCTTGGCACCTGGTCAGCCAGGGTGGGTGAGGGGTGTCCTTGGGCTGAGTGCTGGCCACCTGCTGTGTCCATGTCCCCTCGCCCTCTCCCCAGGGACCTAGGCTGCACTGCCTTTCGGGAAGGGAATCCCGGGATGGAATCCCGGCTTTGAGTTCCAGCTCCCCTGATGCCTAAGTATGTGGCCTTCGGCAAAGAGGTCACCTCCTTGTGCCTCACTGTCCTTGGCAGTCAGGAGCATCTACTGGGATTCAGGCCTGGTTGATGAGAAGTTTGTAGGAGGTAACAGGCAGCAGGCAGCAGATCAGGGATTTTGGGGCGTCCCACCTGGGCATCTTCTCCCCGGCACACAGCCAGGCCAGGAGTGGACACTGGCTGTGGGGTCTGGGTCCTGGCCCTGGCTGTGAGGTCTAGGGTATGAAGTGGGCTCAGTTCTGGGCCCCTGTAAGACCAAGCAGTGCTCAGGCTGGAGTGGGGCAGGATCCCCCTTTCCCGTATTTCCCCTGGCGGCTCTGAGGTCCCAGTGCCCTAGGGCCAGGCCTGGGTCAGGACCACCTTGCTTAGGCCTTGTGCACATTGCCATGGCAACCTGGAGCCGCAAGCACTGCTGCCTAGGCCCCTCTGAAAAATTCATCAGGAAAATGTCTGTGTTTAAAAATTAACCGCAGATTGAAATATTAAAGATGAGCTGCTCTGGGCCAGGCTGGGAGGGCAGTGCATCTGGGGGTAAAGGAGCCAACTCCCGTCCTCCAGGTCGGGGGGGGGGGTGGGCCCAGCCTGGCCCAGGGCCTGCCCTAGCGCTGTCCACACTGTCGCCTGTCCACCCTGACAAGACCCCTCTCCTTCCCATGATCCTCCAGGCCCAGCCCTCAGTCCCACCAGCGGTGCACGCAGGGCAGCCTGGAGTGGGAGCCTTGGTCCAGAGGGCCAGCCCTGGCCCCAGGCTGGGAGATGGGTGGGTGGCAGGTGCCCTGGGCCAGAGGGTGCAGGGTGCAGCAAGAGCCCCCTGTGGCTCTGGCCACTGGGCGTCTGCTGCCCTGAGGCCCTGGGCCCTGCAGCCTGACCCCTCTCTGCCCTCGCCCATGCCAGCCTGCCCACCTGGCCCAGGTGAGCTTCGTCATCCCTGCATTCAACTCTAACTTCACCCTGGACCTGGAGCTGAACCAGTGAGTGCTCCTGGGGGCACTGGCAGGGCGTGGGGGCTGGGCTGGCTGCTCGAGATGGTGACAGTGACCGTGGTGCCTTCTGCTGTCCCAGTCACCTGCTGTCCTCTCAGTATGTGGAGCGGCACTTCAGCCGGGAGGGTGCAGCGCAGCACAGCACTGTGAGTGGGGGCCCCCCAGCTCCCAAGCCCGGGTCAGCCGTGGGCAGGGCAAGTGGACAGGACCTTGAACCCATAGAGGCCACAAGTACAGCCCCTGTGTGCCAAACAGCTGTGTTGCAGAGCCCAGCCTGGGTTCCCGCTGCGGACCACACAGGTTCCCTGTCCAGGGTGAGGCCTGGATGCAGATGAATGGGCAGCTGTGAATAGCCCCAGCCCAGCCTGTCCCCCAGTAACGGGAGCAGGAGTGATTCCCTGGAGCCAGAGTCAGCAGCAGCAGGGCGGCCATTCCTCTGCCCTGAGCAAATCTGGCTGTGTGGTGGGGTCTGCAGCAGTCACCTCCAGGGACATCAAGGCACAGCCACACTCCTCCATGCAGCTGGTGCCCAACACAACCGCCACCATCACCCTCCACCTGCCCAGTGTCCCTTCACAGGCGACTCAGCACCTCAGGGGCGTCCCTGGCATGCAGCCATCCTGGGCGCAGCACATGGGGCAGCTGCTGGGGCTCCCCAGGCACCCCCTCATCAGCCCCCCTCCCCAGGGTGCTGGAGACCACTGCTACTACCAGGGCAAGCTCCGGGGCAACCCACGCTCCTTCGCTGCGCTGTCCACCTGCCAGGGGCTGCAGTGAGTAGGGCCGGGGGTGGGGCTGCCTGCCCAGGGGGTGCACGGTGCAAGCCCCCTCTCTCCGCAGCGGGGTCTTCTCAGATGGAAACTCAGCCTTCATTGTGGAGCCCCAGGAGTTGGCCGGGCCTCGGGCGCCCCCCCAGGTACCCCGCCCCAGCCTTGCCCCTCCCCTCTGACACCTTGGCGGTAACTGCAGCCTCCCTGCCCTCCTCAGTGACCCCAGCTCTGGTTCCCTGCTGTCCCCCACACGACCTTCCATGGGCTCCAGTGTCCTTTGCCCCCAGTTCTCAGGGCACCCCTAGGTCTTGACTCCAGAAATCTGATGATCTGGGAGACCAGATCTGACATAGAGCCCTGGCTAGTTCTGGGTCACCCAAGGTAGGACTGGGGAGGGCTGGTGGCAGACCTGTCCAGCCCCCCAAGAATTAACTCCCTCATTGCAGGGGCCGCTCCCCCACCTTGTCTACCGGACTCCTCTCCTCCCAGTCCACCTCGGATGCAGGGAGCCAGGTAAGGGCTAGAAGTGAGGCTGGGCAGGGCTAGGCAGGCCGGGCAGTGCCTTCTGACCCGCATGTCCCCATAGGCTGCCTGTTTGCTGCCCACTCTGTGCCTCCAAGCCGGCCAACACTGCGAAGGAAAAGGCAGGTACGGGGCCCGCTCAGACCCCGGGCCACCTCTGGGGCCCCTGGCACCTCCTGACTGTGGCATCTGTAGACCCAGGCTGGGGAGGACTGGACTCTGCAGGGGTTGTGCTGCCCCTGGCTGGAGTCTACCCGCAGTGTTGGGCCTGGAGGGACTGATTCCCAGGGTCTACCCGCCCCCAGGTCCGCAGGGGCCACCCCACTGTCCACAGCGAGACCAAGTATGTGGAGCTCATCGTGATCAATGACCACCAGCTGGTAGGTGCCCGGCCGGGGGCAGCCTGGGGTGAGCCTGCCCAGAGCTCACTGTGCCTTCTCCCCCAGTTTGAGCAGATGCGGCAGTCAGTGGCCCTCACCAGCAACTTTGCCAAGTCCGTGGTGAACCTGGCAGACGTGGTGAGCCCGAGCACACCCCTGCCCCAGACCCCACCTCCTGGAGGAGCCAGGCCGCCTCCTGGGCCCCTGCCCAGGCCCTGCCACCAACAGCCCCCTCTCCCCTCTCTGGGTCCAGATATATAAGGAGCAGCTCAACACCCGAATTGTGCTGGTTGCCATGGAAACATGGGCGGATGGGGACAAGATCCAGGTGCAGGATGACCTCCTGGAGACCCTGGCCCGGCTCATGGTGTACCGGCAGGAAGGTCTACCTGAGCCCAGTGATGCTACCCACCTCTTCTCGTGAGTGCCACCCCGTGCACTGTGCCACTCGCTGCCCAGCCTCATGGTCTGGCTGGGCCTCACTGCACCCTGGCTGGGGAGCCTGGGCCCAGTGTCTGAGGCCTGGTGGTCTCCTCTGCCCTTTAGGCCACCCCAGCTTCCTCCCTCATGGCCAGGGCCTTGCACCTAGAGTTGAGCCTACAGAGGCAAGGAAGTCTCAGGGCTGACCCCCAGGCCAGGGCTCCCTTCCCAAGGAAGGGCTCAGGTCTGCAGCCCGTCCCAACAGCTTCTCCCACAGGGGCCGCACCTTCCAGAGCTCCAGCAGTGGGGCGGCCTACGTGGGGGGCATCTGCTCTCTGTCCCGGGGAGGTGGCGTGAACGAGGTGAGCAGGGCACCGGGGGGCTGGGCCACAGGTGTGGAGGTGAAGACACCTGGCCTCCCTCTCCCCCCCAGTATGGCAACATGGGGGCCATGGCAGTGACGCTGGCACAGACGCTGGGGCAGAACCTGGGCATGATGTGGAACCAGCACCGGAGTGCGGCTGGTGACTGCAGGTGCCCTGATGTCTGGCTGGGCTGCATCATGGAGGACACCGGGTGAGTGGGGGGCCAGGCCTCGCGGAGGGGCTGGGGCGCAGCAGCCACATCGCCACGGGGTGGCCCCTCTCTGTGCTGGGGACCACAGATGGCGGGCAGGAGGTGCCCAGCCGCGATCCCCTCCCCGCCCAGGTTTTACCTGCCCCGCAAGTTCTCACGCTGCAGCATCGACGAGTACACGCAGTTCCTACAGGAGGGCGGCGGGAGCTGCCTCTTCAACAAGCCGCTCAAGGTACTCCGACCCCGGCCCTGACCCGATCCTGGCCCTGACCCCAGCCCTAGCCCTGACCCCACCCTAAGCTTGACCCCAGCCCTGACCCCGGCCCTAACCCTGACCACATCCCTAACCCTGACCTTGACCCCGTCCCCGGCCCTAACCCTCACCCCTACCCGGCCGCCGCCCGCAGCTCCTGGACCCGCCCGAGTGCGGGAACGGCTTCGTGGAGGCGGGGGAGGAATGCGACTGCGGCTCGGTGCAGGTAAGTGGCGGGGGCGGGGCGCAGGTCCCGGATGGTCGGGGGGACCAGGGGAGGGGACGACCGCCCGCCTCCCTCCGCTCCTCGCGACCCACAGGAGTGCAGCCGAGCGGGAGGCACCTGCTGCAAGAAGTGCACGCTGACGCACGACGCCATGTGCAGCGACGGGCTGTGCTGTCGCCGCTGCAAGGTGCGCGGGGGGCGGGGCCGCACGGGGCGGGACCTGGTGCGAGGAACGCGCCAGTGAGCGCGCGGGGGCGGGGCGGCGGCCCGCCCGCTGGGCCATCTGACCCCGCCCTCTCCGCAGTATGAGCCGCGGGGCGTCTCCTGCCGAGAGGCGGTGAACGAGTGTGACATCGCGGAGACCTGCACCGGGGACTCGAGCCAGGTCCGCGGTGCTTGCCGCCTCGGTTTCCCCCTGGCAGGGGCTCCCCCGCTCCTAGGCGCCCTCCTCGGTCGCGTCTGGCCGTGGCTGGCAGCCGCCGTGCCCACGCGTGACCTGGTGACCCTGTCCGGTCCTCGTGGCCAGGCGTCGCGGCCTCGGGGTGCAGGAGATGGGGACTGGGGCTCCGCGGGCCTGGACGCAGCCCTCAGGCCGCTCTCTCTGCAGTGTCCCCCTAACCTGCACAAGCTGGACGGCTACACCTGTGACCACGAGCAGGTAGGCGTGGCGCCCCCTCCCCGCGCGTGCTGCCCCTGAGCCCACGCTCACCACCGCCCCGGCCCTAGGGTCGCTGCTACGGAGGCCGCTGCAGGACCCGGGACCGGCAGTGCCAGGCCCTGTGGGGCCGTGGTGAGTGGGGCGCTGTGGGTTGGGGACTGGGTGCCCGGGACGGAGGGGCCGGCCAGCTCTCGACCGGACCCTCCCACGCGCCATGGCTCCAAGCCCGGCCACCAGGGCCGGGGTGCAACCCTGAGGCGGGGGCTCCCGGGTCTCCCCGCAGCGGCCGCTGATCGCTTCTGCTATGAGAAGCTGAACGTGGAGGGCACGGAGCGCGGGAACTGCGGCCGCAAGGGCTCAGGCTGGGTGCAGTGCAGCAAGCAGTGAGTGCGGGCGGCTGGGGCGGCGCGGGACTGCCCGGGCCCCGCTCACTGTGCCCTGTCTCGCAGGGACGTGCTGTGCGGCTTCCTCCTCTGCGTGAACATCTCCGGAGCTCCTCGGCTGGGTGAGCTGGGGGGAGACGTCAGCAGCGTCACCTTCTACCACCAGGGCAAGGAGCTGGACTGCAGGTATGGCCGACCCCATCTGGGCATGGAGGGGCCGGTGGGGGTAGAAGGCAAGGCTCGGCGCCTGTCCCTTCCCAGGGGTGGCCACGTGCAACTGGCCGATGGCTCTGACCTGAGCTACGTGGAGGACGGCACGGCCTGCGGGCCCAACATGCTGTGCTTGGGCCACCGCTGTCTGCCAGCCTCTGCCTTCAACTTCAGCACCTGCCCAGGCAGCGGGGAGCGCCGGGTCTGCTCGCACCACGGGGTGAGTGCGGGCCAGGGCGGGGCAGGGGGAGGCTGCAGGAGGGCACAGCAGTAGGGCAGCATGACCCCAGCACCCAGGAGGCTGAGGCAGGCAGAGTGCAGTTCAAGGCCAGCTCGGGCTACACAGTGAGAGTCTCTAAAAACCAACCCGAGAGGGAAGCCTGGGCCCTGCTCACTGTGCTCCCCAGGTCTGCAGCAACGAGGGCAAGTGCATCTGCCAGCCCGACTGGACGGGCAAGGACTGCAGCGTCCACAACCCACTGCCCACAGCCCCACCCACTGGGGAGACCGAGCGGTACAAAGGTGAGCTGGGGCCGGCCAGACACTGGCCCTGTGACCCAGGACATCCCGGCCACCAAGCCGTCTCCCCCCAGGTCCCAGCGGCACCAACATCATCATTGGCTCCATTGCTGGGGCCGTGCTGGTCGCAGCCATCGTCCTCGGCGGCACGGGCTGGGGATTTAAGTAAGAGCGCTCGGGACACCCGGTCCAGGCTGCGGGCTTGGCGGGTGGCAAGAGGTCAGCGGCTACCGCCTGAAATCATGAGCCTGAACAGTGAAACCGGGGACCCCATGTTCCTACGCCCACTCCCAGCCTCACTGGGGTCCCCTGTCCAGAGCCACACCTGTCCCCTCCTGGGCTCCCGGGAGGAGCTGTTAGACCCCACAGCATGGGGCGCCAACAGTGGTGTGGGGGGGTGATCTGTCCCTAGTGTGCAGCCCCAGGGCTGTGTGCTCTGGCCTGGGCCCTCGGGGTGGGGACGTGGGGACAGGAGGGTGACATCTCCCTTTGCTCTCCCTGCCGGCCTCTCCGGACATCTGCAGAAACATCCGCCGGGGAAGGTACGACCCGACCCAGCAGGGGGCAGTATGACACTGGCCACAACACCTCGCCGCCCTTGTTTCATGCATCTCATCTCATTGCCCCTTTCATCTGCTGCGTGAGGAGAGGCCTCTGCCCACTGCCCGCCGCGCCACCCTGCGGCCCATCTGTCTCTGTGTCTGTGCCACCGCTGTCTGGCCTCCCTGCTGGCCCATGACTTGTGACTGGGAGTGACCTAGGCCTTGCTGCCTGACTCCTCCCTGACGCCCCTTCTCCTTCCAGGTCCGGAGGGGCCTAAGCGCCACCCTCCCCACATCCAGCCCGTGGGCCACCAGCCACCGGGCGGCTGCGTGCACGTGTCTGCCAGTTCCCCTCCATTCTGCTGTGCAGGGTGGTGTGGCACTGTCCTGCTGAGGTGGCTGGGCCTGAAGGACTCGTCCCTGCCCTCCTGCGGCTTTGGCCTTGTGCACGCCTGTGTGAATGTAGCTTCTGCCCTGCGTGCAGCCCAGGAGGCCAGGCCTCCATCTTTCCTTCTGATCTAACTGATGAATGTAACTTGGGTGCTGGGACCAGGGCTCTGGGGAGGGGATCTGATGTGCACAGAGGGCCTGGTGCCCAGCCCGGACCCCAGGCCACTTACCTGGCACCAGGCCCTGACAGGGGACACTCATCCTGGTGCCCCTCCTGCCTGTGCAGAGCCTCACCCAGCCCAGGAGTTAAACCAAAGCTGCCTGTTCTGTGCCCTAGGCCTTGGTCCTGGATGCAGCGGCTGAGTCCCACTGTCATAAATCCCAACAACCCCTGTCCCTGCCAGGACATGTGCATTTGGGGCAAATACAGTGGCACGCTGGCCCTAACTAAGTCTGGTGCCCTGGCCAGGCTGGCTCCCAGAATGGACCCTCCAGGCGGAGGGACAAAGGTGGCCAGGCCAGGGCAAGCCCAGGACAGGTCTTAGATGACCTAGGGTCCAGGAACAGCCTCCAGGTGCCCCCAGACCTGCTCCGCTCGAGACCCTCCTTATCCCCCAGGCCCCTGCAGCCTCCACTTTGGGGGAGCTGGAGCATCACAGTGGACTGAGGCTGCCTGGATCTCCTGTTCCCGGCTCACCCAGGGGCTCTCGTGGGCACTGAGGAGGCGGCACAGAGTAGGGGACCTGGGAGGGGCTGGAGGGTGTGTGCTCCGGTGCCCCCCTCCCCCACTGCCCCAACAGGAGCCTCCAGGGGCCTGGGTGGGTCCTGCATGGCTGGGACTCCTTGGACTGCCAGCCCCCAGGGTGGGGACAGGGAGGACGCAGACTTCCTGTGTCCTGGCCCCAGCCACTGTGTTCTTCCCACTTGGCAGCACCTGGGAGGTGGGGGCCACCATGCTATCCAGGTCCTGTACAGATGTCACAGGATGGGCATAGATTAAAGGTCACATTCAGGCTCCAAGGAGCCCACACCACTGCGTGTCCTTCTGTGAACAGCACCTTGTGCTGGGGTCCCTCCCCACCTGGGCCCTGGAGGACACCTGACCACTGGGGTGCAGGGACAGGTACCAGGAGTGCAGGGAGGCAGACGTGAGGTGATTCCAGGAAGGAGTGCTGAGTGGAAGCCTGGGCTTCCCTCCCCCACTGCTGGCCCGATGTCCACCCCTTGGTAGAGCCCGGAGATGTGGCGGTCAGCTCCCGAGTCCAGGAAGTGGAGTACTCAGCCCCAGCCGGCCTGGCCCACTCCTGCCTGGCCACTGCCTTCTGCCCCCTCCAAGCATGCAGGGGGCTGGGCCAGGCCTGGAGCTGGTGCAGGCAGGGGCCACCTCTGAGCCCAGATCTGTGACTGCGTCCACTTCTCCTAAGGACCAGCCTGGGGCAGCCTGGAGGAGGGAGGACTGTGGGGCCCATCTGGGGCTGGAAGAGAAAAGAGAAGGGTCGGGTATGGGAGGGAGGGAAGGAGAGAAAGCAAGAAACAGCAGTGCAGACACTGGGAGGCTGAGGCAGGAGGGTCCCAGGATGGGCTCAGGCTGGGCAATTCAGCAGACCTTGTCCCAAGGGCTGGGGATGTTTCTCTGCAAAGGCCCTGGGTTTAACCCCCAGTACCACTGAGAGGGAAGAAGAGGACAGCGAGCAGCTGGCAAGGTGGAGAAGACCCCCCACAAGCAGGCCACATCCTGGCCCCCAGATGCTTACAGTGACATCCTGGGCTGCGTCTCCCACCTCTCTGGCCTCTCAGACCCTGGAGTCCCCCAGACAGCTCTTGCATGCAGCCTCTCCCGTTTGCACGCAGGAAGGGCCAGGTCGGGCTCTGGCTCCGTGCCGCCTGCTCTTCTCAGCTGAGCCTGGATTGTGGTTGTAGCCATTGCATTGGGGCCCCTGGAGGGCAGCATCAGGATCCCTGGAGAGTGGCGCTGGGGCCCTAGGAGGCTCTGAGCACGGAGGGGACCAGGCCTCTGACTGCTGCCCCAGCCGCTGGTGCCAGGCTCCCTAGGCCCATGTTTGCACCCAATATGGCCTTCCATCACCCCCCCTCAGGGCTCAGCACCAGATGACCATGGGCACGGAACTGGTTCCCGAGGCATCTGCAGAGCTGAGGTGGCCTTGCTGCACCCCGGAGTGGGAGGCTGTGCCACAGAAATGAAAGCTCTACAGACCCTGTGCTGGACAGTCTGGGAGTCCGTCCTGAGCCGCACCAGCAGCCTGCACCCTCCCCACCCCTCTCTGGGGCACTGTCCGCACAGTGACAAAACCAGCAGTGAGCGGAGGATGCAGGCCCAGCACATCCAGCTCCAGCCGTTACCTCTGAGTGAGACAGCGAAGGAGGCACCATCTCTGTAGGCAGGAGCGGCAACACAGCCCACCACTCCCTGGCACCTATGGCACAGCCCAGGTCTGGGTAGGCACCCCAGTGGTCAGAGCTGCTGGAAAGGAACGGGACCAAAATGCAGCGTTCTGACAGAATGCAGACTACTGATCTATCAAGGGGCCCAGCTGCACCTGCCACCCCATCCCACTCCTAAAAACAAAGGATTCAGTGTCAGGATGGACGCATGCCTGTAAGCCCAGTTCTGGAAGGCTGTGGCAGGAGGACTGCAAACCCCAGCCCAGCCTGGGTAACTTAAGTGACTTACCAGACCCAGTCTTGAAAAACAAAGGGCTGGGTTCAAAACTTAGTGGGAAGGAAATTCTTCCCAAGCACCCCAGGGCGCAAGCCATGCTGTCGTGGTGCCATTCCTGATCGTCCTCTATAGCCCGCAAAGCTAGCATGGGTCCTCTGCCACACCTGCCCTGGCCTTACTCTGAAACATTCATCTCTGGGCCAAGACTGCTGGTCACCCAAAGGCCAGACCGAGCTACGTGGGCCTCTCAGGGTAGGTCGTTTGGGCAGTTTACACAACACTCCTGTGCTTTCAGGACAGTGCCATGTGCAGAAAGGATGGGACCTCGGAAGGGGACAGGGTGGGTCTCCAACCAGAGCCCCCCACAGACAGGGAGAAGCAGAGGTGAAGGACAGCTGAAGGCCACAGGCCAGGACCTGCTGCAGATTAGGGTTTTACATGTCCAGGAAGCTTTCACTATGTATCTCGTGTGTGTGTGTGTGTGTGTGTGTGTGTGTGTGTGTGTGTGTGTGTGTGTGTGTGTGTGTGTGTGTGTGTGTGTGTAAACCCAGGCCTTTGTAAACACTAGGCCAGCATTCTACCCTGAGCCACACCCAGCCTTTTTAATTTTCATTTTAAGGCCAGGCTCATGAAGTTTCCCAGGCTGGTCCCAAATTTGCAATCCTCCTGTGTCAGCCTCCCAAGTAGCTAGGACAGGTGTGCATTGCCATGCACAACTTGGATTGCTTTTTAAATATGAACAAAGGTGATCTGGGTGTGGTTGCTGCAGACCATCTTTCTCTTGTCATACTTTCCATGTTTAGAGATGAGTAAGTGCATGCATACATTTTTAGGCAGGGATAATAATGCCAAACGTTCTTTTTGGGGAACAGGGCAATTATTGATACCTTTTATTTTCTGAGTGTTGCTGGATGTGGTGATGCCCACCTGCAATCCCAGCATTTGGGAGGCTAAGGCAGGAGGAACATGGTGAGATGGAGGCCAGCCTAGGCTACAAAGTGAGCTCAAGGCCAGCCTGGACTACACAGCAAGACCCTGTCTCAAGGGTAAGGGGGCTGGGAATGTAGCTCAGTATGAAGGCCCTGGGTTTTCTCCAGTACTGCAAATAACATTAAAAGATATCCACAAACTGAACTGCTATCCATCAGACAAGCCCTGCCCCAGCCTGGCCTGGCCCTTGGCAGCCTGGTCCGATTCTGAGACAGCACTTGCCTCTGTCCCCACCAGGCTGCAGCAGCAGACAGTGTCCTCCTGGGCTGATCACCCCCAATGTGCAGCAGCCACCATCCCTCGGGGCCTCAGGCTGTGGTCCCAGGGCCACATGGACTACAGTGGCTGGGCCTCTGCCGAGGGCTTGCCAGGCCAGTGTGAGACCCAGCTTTCAGCTGCCAGGTGTGGGCTGAAACGTATGAGCCAGTCCCCAGCCCCTGTGCCACCTCCCCACCCCTTGCTTATTAAGACAGCACCGCTAAGTCACTAGGGCGGGACCTGAACGTGTGATACTCCTGCCTCAGCCTGCCTGAGTGCTGGAACAGGCATGCCCACCCACCCAGCTGCTTACAAGTTCTAAGGCCTTTCCCACATTGTTAACAGGCTTCAGAGTGCACATCAAGTTAAAGTCTGGAAGTTTATTTTAAATACAGTCTGCAAATTTTTCAGCAAATAAAAAACAGGACAGTAAATTTGAACTTCAGGTAAACAATAGGAAGATGAGGGGTCAGGTGCTGGGGATCAAACATGGAGATGTGAGCACTCCACTGCCGGCCTACCTGGCCCAAGCATAGCTGCAGCTTCCAAAGTGCTGGGGTGACAAACCTGCGCCACGCCTGGCTCGTTCCCAGTACTGCTTCTTCCAATCTCAGTGTGGAGCAGAAAAGCCCAACACCTGCACTTATGGCTTCCAGGGCTGGCCACTGGGAGGCCAGCACCATCACCACCTCTAGGCCTGGCCACTTGGAAGCAAGGGCCATGTTTTCAGCTCCAGTGCCCGGCAGGGACCCGGCATGCTGCCTGTCCCCTGCAGGCCCCAGCTGTGCTGCACCAGGCCTAGCTCCCTGTGTGGCCGCAGTGCCCCAACAACACTTACTAAAAATAACCCGAGCAGAGGCATGGGCTCCCCCGCCTTCCCCACGGCCAGGCCCGTCCAGGTCACTGGCTCTGAGCCCGATCGTTTTATGGATGCTGCATGCCTCTGAGCACAAGAGCTCAGGCCCTGGAGCTCGGAGGCAGCGGATGGCAGTGTAGGGCTCCCCGAGAAAGCCAGGAGCAGTTCTTCTGCAGACGGGGTGCTCCCCCGGGCCTCACGACTCCTTGACCCAGCTCAGCACAGCACAGCAGTCAAGGGCAGACCAAGGTCAGGCTGCCACATCCTGGGGGCAAGGGGCAGGCATCAGAGGAAGCCCTGTGGCCCCCAGAGCTGACCACACTGTGCTCGCTACACCGTGTCTCACTCCCAAAGCAGACAGCTCCCTGCTTGGGGTCTGACTTCTCACACGAGTCCTAGGCCATTACCTCTTGCTGGGGACAGCGGCTCAGGTCTCCACAGCCCCTTAGGGAGCCCCAGCAGGGCTCAAACCCTTCCACGTCAGGTGGAGAGACACACACATCAATCTCGTGCTGAGCCCTCCTCTGGTCCTGGCCCACATCTACAGCAGTGTTCTAGTGCGAGAGGTTTTCAAACCCTAGTATGTGGCACAACGGCCTAGAAAGCATCTGGTGCTGCAGCTACTCTGTCCTCTCTGTGGGCATCTGGAGACATGCGATTTCCTGTGGACTTTCTGGGTGCAGCTCAGCGTGGTGCACCTGCCTAGCACTTATGCAGGCTGGCATTTGGCCCCCAGCACCACAGAGGCAGAAGAGCAGAAAATCTACACAACCTCAACAAGACTGGCCACATTGCCCAGGAGGTCCTCGTGACCCTCCACTCAGCTAAGCCAGCCGAGGACCTGCGCTTTCCCTTGTAGCCGTCACTTCCAGCACCAGACACCAGTCCCCAGACCCCCGAGTGTGACGCCACCTCGGTGGGCCTACCAGGCACATCTTGGAGAGGGGCACAGGACACCTGGTGCCCGGGATAAGGTCTGGGCCCCACAGCACCTTCGCAGGGAATGAAGCTCTGTGTCAGCCTCAGAACCTCGGTGGTGGGGCCAAGCTCCAGGGCTGGATACAGATCGGGCCTGGGCCACAGCTTCTTCTCAGGCCAGCCTTGCACTGCGCCAACAGCATACTAGCCAAGTGATCCACTTTCAACCCCACAGCTGGTGGCTGCCTGCACCAGCACTTTCGCTGCTCAAAAGCTCATCACAACTACGGTCGCTGCTGGCCACAGCTTGGGGCTCTGTGTGGCCCGGGGCCTGTGTAGGTAGATGCCCCACACTCTCTGGCAGCCAACATGGCCCGTGCGGCCCGTGCCTGCCCTCAGGGACAGCCCTGCCCTTCCCCCCATCCGGCCCCCTCCAGGCCTCTGGAATGCTGCCACCCCACACAGGGACCCACTGAGTGCCCGGGGAGTCCCCACCCCACAGGAGAAGAGGCCAGCACAAGCTCCAGCTCAGCTCCTCGGCCCACGCTCATCCCCACCGAGCTCCACTTACACGGTGCCCAGGGCCTGAGACCGTCAAGCACTGCGCTCTCAGATGCAGCTGTGCGTCAAGCAGGCCGTGAAAGGCTCCATCGGGTTTTTCTGACAGCCTCATGCTCGTGGGTTTCAAGTTTTAAGGACACATGGACCAGGAACTGGGGATTCTCAGCTGTCTTTGGGATGCATGTTCCCTGTGGTGGCCATGCCAGAGCCAGAGCCAGAGCCACTTGCATGACTTTCACATGTGATCCTAGGCCTGGAGCAGGCAGCACAGGCAGCAGCTGCTGCTCATAGCTGAGCCCAGCGCCCGATGCCTTCGGAGACCAGGTCTGCACGGGTGGAGAGGGGACGTGGCTGTGCTGAGGTAGCGTGCCTCTGTCAGAGAAAGACATGTGGGGGTCTAAGCTTCCGCGTTATGCAAGCCCAGGAAACCTGGACCAGAAGCCCAGCCCCCAAAGGCACAGCCCCTGCTCCCTTTCATCTCCACAGATTTTACAGTGGAGCAGAACTTCCTTACTTGAATCCTGGATTTTAGAATACTGTGGCTTGCTTTCTTCTTTTCTAAGCTTTTTTTGAGACAGGGTCTTGCTACGTAGCCCAGGCTGGCCTCAAACTTACAGTGATTCCTGCCTCAGCCTCCGGATTTGCTGGGATGACGGGTGTTGGCTTTGCATTTCTCCTTTAACACATAAATATATAACCAAGCCAGGGATATCACGATCATAAATGTCAGCACCACCACACACAGGGAGGGACAACAGGCATGCCAGCAAGGGCAAATCCTGTCTCCCCTGATGTGTGATCAGAACTGCCTCACTCCTGACTCGACCCAAGGGTTCTGATGAGTCCGTGTCAGCCTCAGGGGCACTAAATTAGAGACAGGTGAGTTGGAATTTTATTTCCAAACTGCACCGCATAGGTGAAGGAGCCTGGTTACTTTGAGGAAGCTAGATTCTCCACGAAATTACGTGATTTTACAAAGATAAAATACAGGGATATTCCAATCAACATGTCACCAGCAGCTGTCTACTTCAGGCAAAAGTTTTCACAGCTGGGAAAGACACTGATTTATATTAAAAAGGCAATGATTAAGGTGGGCTTAGTAAAATATATTTGCCTATTGCCAAAGTTGGCACAGCACCATCCAAGATGTGTTTAGCAGCAGCTGGATCTCACTGCAGACAGCATCAACAACCCGTACAGCGCTCAGGCAAGCTGCCGGAGGCGCAGGTGGAGGCCACATGTGAAGCAACTCCAGGCCACCTCAAAGGACCTCTCTACGCCTAGCCTGACGCAGGCACGGAGAGCCCAGCATGACTGAAGGCCCACGACCGAGTGCATGACCCTCAGCGGCCAACAGCATGCTTCTGACAAGGAGAGCAAAGCTGTGACAGGCTACCGGCATGGGTACAAATGCCTGCCTATGCCAGACCAATTCTCATAGGCTCGGCGCGCGAGCAGGTGCTGGGTTACATAGACACTGCCAGGCTTTTGTTTTTTTGTTTACAGTACTAGAGACTAAACCCAGGGGGGTGCTGAGCTACAACCCCACTCCTTTTTTAGTTCGAGACAGGTTCTCACCAAGTGGCCCAGGCTGGCCTGAACTTACAGCCCTCCCTGGGGGCTGGGATCACAGGTGTGAGCCACTGCGCCCAGGGTTGTTTTCTTAACACAGGTCCGGAACGGTCCTGCAGGGCAAATGGCTTTGGAAGACTCCTCTGCTCAAAGGCCAGAAGAGCTGCACTGGGAAGGGGGCGAGGGAGGAAAGTCTCGTCAGAATCAGTTTCCTCCAGGGAACAAAGGCCCGCCCGAGCGCGTGTGAGGAGGCTGCAGGCCGCCGGGCTCCAAGCTCGGTTCTCCAAGGAGCGGGCGAGCGCCCAGCCTGGGGCGGGGGAGGCAAGCTTGCACAGTCGAGTGCTTCCTGAGCCGCCCGCACCGCCCGCCACCGCCCGCCGGCTCTTCCTGGCATTTCCGCCCGGCCCCTCCCTCCGCACCGCTCTTCCCAAGCCTCCCTCAGGCTCCCAGCGAGCGCAGGGAGTGCAAGTGAGTCTTCCGCCAAGTCGTCTCCTAGAAGCGCCAGCAGTGAAGATTAGGAGCTCGTCGCTTGCGAGGCGGGGTCTATTTTCTTGGAATTATTACATTTCTTCATTAAATACCGGGTTTGGAGGAAACTGCATGTGTGATTTCCATGATATATACATGTACAAGGTATGATCAAAATACACCCTGAATATTTAAACTCTTAAAGTATTACAGCCAAAGACACATGGCCATGAACCCCTCGCTTGGGACGCGCCCATCCCCGAGTCCTCCGCCACTTCCGGTCCTTCCTGCGTCTTCCCAGGGAAAGGCGGCGCCTTGTGAAAATGTCGCTGCGGCCCTCAGCGCCCACGCGGTGCCCGGCTCCTCCCCAGGTGAAAATGAGCACAGAGGAAACTTTTAGATCGACTGAAAACACAGGCCGCAGGAGAAGCAGGGACCCTCGGCGAAGGGCCGCCCGCGGAGGAGGAGGGCTGTGCGGACTGCGCGCGAGAGGATGGCAATGCGCCCTTCGCTGCCACACATCTAAAAAGAAAACAAAAGCTGAACCATTCACATTTTCCATCACACTGTGCCTGCCCACCATTGTCTGACATTGCCCCCAGTCTCACTTGAGTTTACTTTTAAAAATAGAGCTCTGAGGAATGCTGTGTGTGTGGCGCGGGCCCCAGCGTCACCAGAGGCTGAGGCAGGAGGACTGAAGTCCAAGGCCTGCCCAGGCGACTCAGTGCAACCCTGGCTCCAAAGGAAACAGGGCTAGGGCAGAAAATGTCTGGGTTCACCCCCCACTACCACAAAACGATAAAAAAATAAAGCCTTCAAGGAACTTTTCCAGGCTAAAATTTATACAAAAAATACAAAAGGAGAAAATACCCCCAAAATATATAAATGACTAGGTTAAAAAATTCTTTTTTGGTAAAGAGGAAGAAATACAAACTGATAAACCACGGGAAACTTCACAGAGGTACATCTGAATATTCTGCGTAACAGAGAACCGGTGCTTCTGGACCTTCGAGGTCAGCACAGAGCAGCAGCTCTGTCAGGCACTGGGCAGGGCCCTGGCAGCCACGAGGCCACAGCCACACTGCAGGCGGCCGGCAGCACAGTGGCATGCGCTGCCCACACGAGCATAAGGGACCCTGAGACACAAGGGCCACAACACAGAGCCTGCACCTAGAAGCAGATAAACCAAGGCTCCTGGCAAGTCACGGTGTGGACGGGACTTGGGTCTGCCATGCCGCACACAGGTTGCTCTGGGCACCCGCAGTCTCCAGGGGCAGCTGTGTGTTTCTGGCAGTGACGAATACCTCCAAGGTCCACTGCTGGCTTTTGAGACGCTGAGAGCAGGGCAGCTCTGTGTGAAGCACAAGACCAGCCTGGGCTCTGAGAGAACCACGCCAACTCCACCAGAGTGCCCAGCATGGCTCTGCTTACAGGAATCCCCGAGGGAACCCTTTACCTCCTCTGGAACCATGCTCTTGAGGGATGGGATGCTCTGGTCCTGGGAATGCAAAGCCAGTGGCCTCAGGCACTTTCTCCCTCATGGGTGGTCTTCGGTCTCTGGTGACCTGAAACCTCTCCCTGGATAGGAGGCACTTGGAGGAGGTGAGCCTCAGGTAAACTCTCAGGCACCGCAGAGCTCATTAGACAAAGCAGTGACACTGGCCTAACAGGCATTGCTTGTTAAGGGTTTCTTTTCTTTAATATAAAAAAGTGTAACTACAGTAGTTCAATGTACAAATACAAAAGAGTTTTAAAAAAAAGTGCCATAATACTGTACATACAAAACTGCTCCACAAGAATGATTTAAATCTCTCCTTGGACCCGGAAGCCACCAGGCCCACGTGGCAGGGCCCCTGCACACCCTGGACAGGAGCCCTCTTCAGCCGCCCCGCCCACAGACCTGAGGCTGCGCTCCGCACCCGCTGCTCCCGGGGCCACGCCATGGTGGAGCCATCACTCAGGAGCCAAGCTGCCTGGGCCAGGAGAGGCCCCAGGTCAGATCCAGACAGACGTCTTCCCGTCCCCCGATTTGCTGCTGGCACTGCTCTTGTTGGAGCCCGCTTTGGAGCTGGTCCTGGCCTTGTTGTCCCGGGAGGCCGGGGGGTTGTTCTGGTGGTGGAAGGCCTGGATGGCGAGGTCCAGGCGCTCCTGAGCCAGTCGGATCTCGCGCTGCAGTGTCTCCAGCTCAGCCGGGAGCGGCTCCTCGCGGCCGCCATACTGCTGCTCCTGGGCCGTGTTGGCCTTGTTCTGCCTGTAGGCGATCTTCGCGTTGGACAGCTCGGTGTACTGGACGTGATCCGGCTTGACAGCAATGTTGTAGCCAGGGGGAGCGGACGGCGTGTTCCAAGTGAAAGGGTAATTGTAAGCCCCTGGCTCTTCAAGTTCCCGCCCCTTACTGTGCAGCGAGTCCCGGATGGTCCCACAGCCCAGGTGAAGCATCTCCCAGATGTTGAGCAGCAGACAAAGGCCCGTGACACCGTACATTATCAGAAGGAAGATGGTCTTCTCAGTGGGTCTGGAAATAAAGCAGTCGATCTTGTGGGGGCACGGCAGTCGGCTGCACACGTAGAACGGGTGCACCTGGAAGCCGTACAGGAGGTACTGCCCTATCAGGAAGCCCACCTCGAGCGCCGTCCTGGCCAGCAGCTGCAGCACGTAGACCTTCATGAGCCCGTCCTCCCGGATCCGCCGTCGGCCGTCGTGCTTGGGCTTTGGCTGGCTCTGCTCTTTATTCTCTCTCTCGCTCTCCAGCTCCATTTCTGGGTACATCATGGGATCCTCCTCGTGGTCCTCTTCCGTCTCCTCCAGGGCACGGTGCTGTTTCCAGCGCATGGTGTAGGGCTTGCTCCGAGCCGCCTTCTTGTCGGCCTCACCGTGCTCCATCTTGGCGATCTTGTGGATGGCGTAGCCCAGGTACATCACCGAGGGTGTGGCCACCAGGATGATCTGGAACACCCAGAAGCGCACGTGCGACAGCGGTGCAAAGGCATCGTAGCACACGTTCTCACAGCCCGGCTGCTCCGTGTTGCACACGAACTTGCTCTGCTCGTCGTAGTAGATGGACTCCCCACCCACTGCGGTCAGAACGATGCGGAAGACAATGAGCGCCGTGAGCCAGATCTTCCCGACAAACGTGGAGTGGTTGTGAATCTCCTCCAGCAGGCGAGTCAGGAAGCTCCAGCTCATGGTGGCCGAACCGCTCTGCCCTGAGAAAGGTGGAAAAGCGCCAAGGTAAAAATCATCAACAAATACTGAAATCCCTTGTTTTTGGTGCTGGGGATCCAGCACAGGGGCTCACACAGGCTGTCTCTACGCTAGCACTGAGTTACACCGCAGCCCCAAGCAGTATTAAAATTTTACCATCACTTTCAATCCCTGCATCTCAGGAGCCCTCAGCACCCTCCCAGACACTGGCACCCGCCCACCAGCGCTGGCCTGGGCTCGCAGGGCCCAGGAGTCCGGCTTACTTTCACGTCTTTCCCAGCTTAAAGAGCAAAACCATGGCTCCTCACTACTGGGAGCGTAGCTCAGGTGCGTTAACTGGCTCAGTGCACAGCATCGTTTCATGGATCTTCAGAGCCCTGACAGAGAAGCAAGGCACAGCCTCTCACTCTGGTCCCAGCCCCAAGACCCCTCCACAGGGCCCGGAAGGGCAGCATCCTAGGATGCTTGAGTTGTGGAGCACTGGCACCCGTGTCACAGGTACCAGAGGGGGCGCACTGGCCACAACCCAGGACTAAATCAGCAGAGCAGGAGCAAGGAGCCCCGGGCTGTGCCGCAGACGGACTCCGGCTCCTTGAAACCCACAGTGAACGCCCCCGAAGCGTGGGTCACGCCCTCACCACACCCACGTTCTGTCTGGTGTGGAGAGCACAGACCTAATCAATGGCTTTTGGTTTTCTTTCTTGCAGGGCTGGTGACTGAGGAGAGACTCCCCCACAGGCCGGGCGAGCACTGGGCTTAGCCCCACCCCAGGCCTTTGCACTTTGGACACGGTTTCACTAAGTTACCAGCTGGCCTCAAACTTGGGGTCTTGCTGCCTCAGCCACCCTAGTATTACAGGGCTGTGCCACCACGCCCAGGAAAAGTCTTTTATAGTTTTATTCTGAGATTCTCAGATGTATGTCAAAAACCCAAGTTAGAGTCAGCTCCGTAAAAGCTCTGTGAAAGCAGGTGCAGTGCCACCTGTCTAATCCCCAGACTTGGGGGGCAGCCTGCGCTACACAGGGAGACCCCAGCTCAAATACAAGCAAACAAGGCGCGTGTGCGCCCACACAGCCAGGCCGTGCCCCACGCGCACTGTGGCCCGGCTGGGAGGCACTTACCTGTCACCCAGAGCGCCTGTCACCCAGAAGCGCCTCAGAGAGACGAAACTTCCCTTGCAGCTTTCCCAAATTCCCTCTGGAAGGGAAGAGAACAGAGTGGGTCATAAGCTCCCTCCCACAGAGAGCAATGAGTCACCAAGAGGAAGCCAAGTTTTCTATGTGCTGCAGGAGTCACTCAGGAGAGCCGGGACAGGCCTGCCGATGCCGCTGTCCCCCCGTAAGGCACGCATGTGGGTGTGTGGGGGGGTAGAAGCTATGTGGCAGTGACCCTCGTGCTGAAGTCACCCTGCCTGTGAGTCACTGTGACAGACAGAGCAAGGAGCACTGGCGCCCACTGCAGAGCCTGCAGCAGGGTCCCTGAAACAGAGCCCAGCCGCGCCCGCTCCACCAGCACCGCCTGAGTCTGAGCAGCGGGGCCTGGGCTGCTGAGCTCAGCCCACAGCTGGCCTGGTGGACACTGGCCGTGGGTGATTTACAGACCCGACCGCACTGTCGGAGAAAGAAAACACCTGCGCCCCTCTGTGATTCCAAATAAACGGCCTCTGCGAAGCCTTGCTCCTCATCCTCACCAACTGTTGCTTATCATCACTGGGCAAATCAGAACAGCCCCCAGAGGGGTGTGGCAGCAGAAAGCTGTCGTCCCAGCACCCTGGAGGCTGAGGCACGAGTACTACAAGTTTGAGCTCAGCATGGGCAAGTTAGTGCTTAGTGAGACCCTGTCTGGAAGGCCTGGGGGGTGAAGCTCAGTGTGGAGGCCCTGGGTTCAGTCCTCCGTGATGGGCAAAAGTGCAGGGATCTACTTTGGATGCAGGCATCAATATTTGCAGTAACAAATGTGACAAACACCCTCCAAGATATAAAACTCATAAGACCATAAGTACATGACGCCCCCCCCCACCTTTTGGTGGTGCCAGGGTCAAACCCAGGTCCTTGTCACTGAGTACAGACCCAGCTCTTTTACTGTGAGTCAGGGGTCTCCTAAAGTGCTGTTGCCCGAGTGCTGTTCGAATCCCCAGTCCCCTTGCCTGAGTCTCACACAACACCCAGGTGTGGCCCACCTTGCCCAGCTGCAGGCCGGGTCTGCAGCCCGAGTGGAACTCCATGGTGATTGACACCCACAAACTCCCTGCAGGCTCAGGGCTTCCCCACCCCCAGGGAAGTCACCTCCCCAAGGCCTGAAATTCAGTCTCCAATGAGCCAAAGACAAGACCACAGCCCTGTAGAGAACTCCACCTTTGCACCAGCCAGACAGGGGGTCTTTCCCTCTCTCCCTCCCCTTGCTCCATGGACAGCTAACCTAGGCCTCGGCCACCCTTGCCCGAGAAAGCCTTTCCAGCAGCGACAGCCTTGCGAACAGCTGATGTCAAGCACCTCACATGGCCTCACCCTGTTGGGCGATGGAGCTGGTGAGAGGCTGGCAGCAGGCCTGGGAAAGGCAGCGTTTGGAGCCTTGAGCACCCGGAGAGAGCCACAGCACCCTACTTCCACCCTGGAAGTCTCTGGACTGTGTTCTGGGGCTTATGTCTGCACCACAAAATGGCCCAGGGCACAAGCTAGTCTGAGTATTTGATCTTCTGCCTGTGGCAGGTACGTGGAGTATTTCATTTTCTCTCTGGGGAAGAAAGAGTAAACCAATAACATTGAAAACAGCTGACACACAGTTGGGTATGGCAGTGCACTGTTCTAATCCCAGGTACATGGCAGGCTGAAGCAGGAGGATCTCAACTGGAGGCAGGTCTGACAAACAGCAAGACCTTATATCAAAATAAAATTTAAAATAAAGGGCTGAGGGTGCAGCTCAGTGGTACAGTGCTTGTCAAACATGTGCAAGGTTCTGAGTTAAACCCCTGCCACTGCAAAAACTAAAATGAAATAAAGTTAAATGGGAAAAGCTAAGATGTAGCCAGGTGTGGTGGCATACACCTGTAATCCCAGTACTCAGGAGGCTGAGGCAGGAGGATTGTTGCAAGTTCAACACCAGCCTGGGCTACAAAGAGAGCTCAAGGCCAACCTGAACAGCAGAGTGAGACCCTGTTTCAAAAAGACAAAAAAAAAAAAGGTGAGCTGTAGCTCAGTAGCAGAGTATTTGCCTAGCCCAAGGCCCTTGATTGCATCCCCAGCGTACGTGCACACAGAGACAGACAGACACACACACACACACTCACTCACTCACTCACAGCACCTTAAAAATACTGTGGTCTCCATATTTCCTTCCCTCTTTGTCCACAGAAAGATGTGTTCTGGGTACAAACTGTGCTAGCTCTCAGGGCTTAATTCTGTCTGGCATCTGCTGTGGTCTGGGACATGGCAAGGCCTCTGTGGGGCCCGACAGTAAGTCCTCAGGCTGTGGGGACAGCACCATCCCCAACCCTGAGCCTCTCCAGCTTTCTGCCAGGGTGGCATCATCACCACCAGGCCTCTGTGAGCTCCAGCAGTGGGCCGAGTGGAACGCTGCATCCTTAAAGGAGTCTTCGCAAGCATCTGCTATGGTGACAGGGAACTGAGAGACGCTGCTCCTGTGTTTTAAGAAGGTTGCTCACAGACCTTGTGTGTCACAGGATGGGGGATGGGCAAGCACTTGTCCACTCTGGGGAGTCCTGCTTCCTGCACAAATGGTATTGCCGGCTGCTGGTGCCAGTGCGCGACAGCTCTGCCAGCCCCGTGTCCAGACACACTCGCGCTCAGGAGAATCACCCTGGCACACACGGCAGTCCCAAAGACACGCCACGTGTGCTGTTCCTAGCCATCTTCCCCTTAAGTGAAGGTGCTAATCCACCTTGTCTTGCACAAGAAAGCAGAGATTTTTTTTGTACCAGGAATGGAACTCAGGACTTCGCACTTGCCAGGCAAGTGCTTGTGCTGCTGAGCTATATCCTCGGTCCAGACTTTTAAAAGTTAATTGTCATCGACATGACGATGAATTATGTCATTCTTTCCCACATTTTACTCTGGGGCAAGGGTACTGCTGCAAATTGAACCCAGCACCTCACACATGCTCTCTCTCCAGCTCACTGGCGCCCAAATTCTTCTTAGGAGTTTTCTGTAAGAGGGCCTGTGATGGTGCACACCTGTGATCCCAGCATTTAGAAGGCTGAGGCAGGAGAAAGGTGGTGAGTTCGAGGCCAGCCTGGGCTGCTTAAGTGAATCAAAGGCCAGCGTGATTTACATAGAAAGACCCTATCTCAAAAAACAAACAAACAAAAAAATGTTTTCTGTCACTTATATACTAACAGGATGAAAAGTTAATATATTTCCCTACATGAGAACTCAGGATTTCTGAAGATTCTATGGAAAACACAATA
The DNA here is from genome assembly GCA_004027595.1 of Dinomys branickii. Taxonomy (NCBI): domain Eukaryota; kingdom Metazoa; phylum Chordata; class Mammalia; order Rodentia; family Dinomyidae; genus Dinomys; species Dinomys branickii. The sequence continues at coordinate 128,555 of PVLD010003184.1, forward strand.
CCTAATCTCTGAGGGCACAGACCAGAACAGTGACCAAGACAGACACCGGAGGTGGTGGTACACACTTGGAATCCCACCTACGTGGGAGGCGGCAGGAGGATCAGAGATCAAGGCCACTTGGGAAACCATCATCAAGACGGTCTCGTAACACAGAAGGCTGGGACACAGCTCGGTGTGAAGGCCCTGGTTCAACCCCGAGCAGTGCGGGAAGGGGAGGGGGAGAGACGGGGCAGGAAGGAGAGAAGCACAGGCAAGGAAAACAGCACAAGCACCACCGAGACATGCAAGTGTTTCTAAAGACTAAAAGTAAACCTTGAGACTCGTAGATTGTATCTGAGCTAAGACTAAGACACAACACTAAGATGTCAAACTTGAAAATGCTGTGGCAGAAACTACCCAGAATAAATGAAAACAAAAAAACAAAGACAAAAAAGTGGGGGAAGAGAAGAGTATCAGTCGGCTGTAAAACAAGTAAGAGCCTAATACATGTGTAACTGGCACCCCAGAGAAGGGAGTAGGCAGGAGAATAGTCTGCAGAAATAATAGCCCAGATTTCCCACATTTGGTTAAACTAGAAGTATACACAAGCAAGAAACATTTAAAATGTCAAGGACAAGAAAGAGGATGCAAAGAACGCCACAGCACATCATAACCAAATTGCTTAAAACAAACAGCGAAGAATGAATACATAAACACAGTCATAAACATCCTAGAGACATGGAAGTATTTTAACAGATACTCATGAGAAACAGCATAAGCCAGGGAAGAGTGGGGCCACACTTTCAAAATCCTGAAAAAAATTCAAGTCCTGGGAGAAAACCGAGAGTCTAAGGCTGCACTGTAGCTCAGGGGCAGAGCACTCGCTGGCAAAGGTAAGTAAGGCCTTGGGTTTGATCCCCAGCATCATGGGAAAAACCCCAGGATTCTACACCCTGTCAAATCGGAGTCCCAGGAGAGGAGCCATGAAAACACACAGTGAACAACACACAGGAGGTGAGCAACCCCAACTGCAGTCTGGCACCAGGCCAAGGCTCTCTTGGGCTACAGCACCCCAGCAAGGCTGTGGACAGCACGGCCGTTTGGCAGAGGGCCCCACAGCCACTCGGGCCCTACACATGCTTACTCGAGCCCCAGCCACAGGGCCCAGGCCTCAGCAGAGAGAGCCACAGCTCCTGTGCACACTCCCGAGCGTGTGGGAGTGTTCTCCCCACACGCAAGCCGGACGCTAGCCCGGGTTGCAGGAAGAAACGTGGCTGATGCACAGAGAGCACCGGCACTCAACAGTTGTCACCGATGGGCCGAGGGACGGAAGAGCCGGGCGCAGGCTGCAGCTCCCTCAGGGGTGCTGGCCTAACCTGCACCAGGCCCTGGGTTCCCTCGCTAGCTCCCCCCAAGTAACAATAAAAATAAAGCCACGCACGCCTGCAATCCCAGCCCTCTGTACTAAGTAATTTAAACATAACAATTAGGCACTATATTAACCAATGTCACCCTCCTAGTATCTCGTTTTGAAATTTTTATTTTTTCTCTTCAAAAAAAAATCCTAGCCCTTGAGAGGCCGAAGCAGGAGGACTGAAAATTTGAGCGCAGCCAGGCATCTTTGCAAAACCCTGTCTGAAAATTTTAAAAGGCTGCAGATTCCCAAAATTTTTCGGCTGGGTGAACATACTCACACGCTTGACTCCGGGACTTGTTTTGTGGGTGTGTACATGTCAAAGCTCACTGAATAACACACTTTAAATATGTGCAGCACCATAGTCAATTACATCTTAATGAAACTGCCAAAAAAAAAAAAAAAAAACGTGACCACCGCAGCCCTTCACCTCAGCCCTGCACCGCAGCCCTGGCTCCTTCTGACCCCCTGCACCGCAGCCCTGCACCGCAGCCCTGCACCGCAGCCCTTCACCGCAGCCCTGGCTCCTTCTGACCCCCTGCGGCCCTTCCTTTCCACCTGGAGCCTGTGGGCATCGACCGTGGTCAGGCTTGAGGCGCGCACGCGCCGGTCCCCGGGCTCCACGCAGCGACGCCGCGCTCCTCCTTCAGTCCCTCCGCCCGAGCGCGCCCAATGTCCCGGCCGCAGGGCCACCGATTCTCCGCCCGCACGACTCCACCTTCGGTCCCAGAGTGTGGTTTTATCTCGGTCCCTGTACTTCCCGGCGTCGGGGCTGTTCGGCTTCTGGCGGGGCTTCACCCACCTCCATTTTGTCCCAGCATCGTTCCCCCCCCCCCCCCCCCCCCCCCCCCCCCCCCCCCCCCCCCCCCCCCCCCCCCCCCCCCCCCCCGCTTTCATCTCTGAACATCCCCACACCCGGGTCCGGCAGACCTGCTCCCAGGCCTTCTTTGGGGCAGTTTCTGCGTGAGTTTGTTCCCCACTGGGTTTTGATTGCTTATTTTTGCTTCTTTTGTTGTTGCTTGTTTGGTAGTACTGGGGCTTGAATCCAGACCCTTCACACTGAGCTACATACATCCTCAGGCTATTCTTTGAGACAGAGTCTTGCTAAGTTGCCCATATGTAGCCCAGAATGACCTCAAACTCTTAGTGATCCTCCTCCCTCAGCCTCTGAGTACAGGCATGCACCACCACCCAGCCCTGTGATCCCTTGGAACAGGCTCTAGTCCTGTTTCTCTGTATGTTTTGTGATTTTTTTTTTTTTTTGGTACCGGGAATGGAACTTAGGAACTTGTACTTGCCAGGCAAGCAATTGTGCCGCTCAGCTGCACCCCGGCCCCGCTTAGCGATTTGGTTGCTATTGATGATAATGCACACCTGTAATCCTACCACTCTGGCAGGCTGAGGCTGGAGTTTGCAAATTTGAGCCCAGTATGGACAACTTAACAAGACTCTGTCTCAAAACAAAGAGTAGGTTGAGGGTGTATGTAGCTAGCTCAGTGTGAAGGGCCTGGGTTCAAGCCTCAGTACTGCAAAAACAAACAAAAAACCTGGACAACTGAGTCTATGGCAACTCTGGAAATCAGATTCGTACCCTGCTCAGGGTTTGCTGTTTGTTTGGTTGGTGGGGGATTCATTGACTGACTGACTGACTGACTGTGTGTGTGTGTGTGTGTGTGTTGCTCCATTGTTGTAGGCCATCTCTGCCAAGAACAGAGACCTGCTGCATACCCTGAGTGTGTAACAAAGTCTTCTGAGGTCTCTGTTGCCTCAGCTTCCCCCAGCCAGACAGGGCCACTTCCTAAATTCCTCACATACACAGTATTTTGAAGGTCCTAGTGATTAATGTCTGGCTCCCAAAAAGGGAGAAAAGAGAAAGCCAGGGCCAGGGAGAAAAAGTCCCCGGGAAGGGACCGAAGGGTGGGGTTCTGACCACAGGCTGCAATCAGCAGGGCACCAGTGCCCAGGGCAGGGCCCAGCACCTGGGCAAGCTGGGCAGCCACCAGCTGGGCGGCCACTGGCCCTGCACTGTGAAAGCTGTCCGTGGCCTATGTCCCGGGACATCCCAGCAAACTCTTCGAGCAACAGCTGTCTGGGGGACAGGCCACTGGGCTTCCTGCTCTGCCGTGTTCTCAGGGTCTTCTCACAAATTTTATTTTTATTTATTTATTTTGGCACCAGGAATCAAACTCAGGACCTTCAACTTGCCAGGCAGTTGCTGTGCTGCTGAAATATATATCCCCAGCCCCCTTACCAATTTTTAATCCTCACTAAAGTATAAAAATCGCGGGCATGGTGGTGCACACCTATAATCCCAGCACTCAGGAGGCTGAGGCAGGAGGATTGTTGCGAGTTCGAGATCAGCCTTGTCTACAAAGTGAGCTCAAGGCCAGCCTGAACTGTGGTTTCTTTTGTTTGTTTGTTTGTTTGTTTGTTTTTTGGCGGTACAGGGGATCGAACTCAGGACCCTGCGCTTGCTAGGCAGGCGCTTATTCCACTGAGCTATATCCCCAGCCCCCCAGCCTGAACTGTGTAGCAAGACCCTGTCTCCAAAAAAAAAAAAAAAAAAAAAAAAAAAAAAAAAAAAAAAAAAAAAAAAAAAAAAAAAAAAAAAAGGGAAAAAAAAGTATAAAAACCATCCTGGAAAAAAAAATATGCTGGTATCAAAAAAAGTATAAAATTCAGAAAATAAAATTCTATTTTTTTTTTAGGAAATAAAATTTTAAAGTAGAGGTGTTCTAAATGTTTTGTAAATACGACCCAATATAAATGCTTAGAGCCACGTTTTAATATCTTGATTAAAAAGTGAGCCTCAAACCCCGTTAACAAGGCAGGCTGTGTTTTAAAATCTTTATTTCTTGTCTAAACGAAACCAAAATCCAGGGTGAACTAAAATTAACTTTGTAGAACAGTAATTCTTCACCTTAGATTTTGTGAAACACAGTGAGTACTCCTAGCCAAGAGACTAATTCTGGAATGTGATCCAGGTACTTCAAAAATGTTTTTTCTTTCCATATTTTCATTTGTGAAATAAACGGAGAATATCAAGAGATGGCTTCTAAGGTCCCTTGTATTACCATTTGATAAAATTATCCTGGCACAGTAAAATACACAAAACAACTGAAAAATTGTGTGGAATTCAGCACTCTGTGGACAGGAAGGAAGGAAGCAAAGTAACAGCAGCAAAATTAACAAAAACAAGATGTCACGTTTTCAGACAGACATTTCCCACACAGTCATCCCACGGCATCTGCAGCGGGATCAAACTCCAGAATGCCAGCCTGACTTAAGCACAATTCTGAAGTGAGGACTCTCCACCCAGGCGTCCCAACTCTGAAGCAGACAGCCAAGACCGAGCCAGCGACCCCAAGCCTGATGCAGGCACAGGAAGTCAATGGTAGCGTTTACAATGCATTTCTGTGTAACTGGAATGTTTTAAGTGAAGTTAATTCCACATGAGTGGTAATAGATGTTTAATAACTAGCTGGTGACAATTCCTAAACAAAAGAATCCATGGCTAACTACAAACAGTAATCAATGTGTTGTAAACAAGAAAAACAATTTACTCTTGAAGAGTTCCTGTTGATAGACAATATTTGGGAAACACAAAACATAATTTATTGTGAATCAAATTATAAACCTCCCGGGAAGAGAGTAGCTTCAGATCTTGGCTCTGTCAACCAACAAGGAAATAAAATGCAGCATTGTGGGCTGAAGTGCCAATCTGCTCTGGCAGTGTGCCACACTCCTGGGGCTGCAGAGCATCCAGGAACCAGATGGAGGGCAGCATGGGCACCGGGGTAAGGCAGGCATTCACAGCACCCAGAAGGGCTCTGTCCTCACGCAGCAAGGACGCCGTCAGGACACGTGTCCAGGCAGCCTAAACCCAGCTCAGCCCAGTGCTCAAGTAATGCCCAGACCAGGTAACGAACACAGCTGAGACAAGAACGAGTACGCACGTCCAGCTCCACTAAGTTTACAACGCTGTGGCTCCACAGAGGATCTCAGACAGTGCCACGGGTGTGGCCAGGCAGCTCTCTGCAAGGCAGAAGTCTGGGCGGTCTCCATGAAGAGCTTCAGCTGCGCACAGTGGCACACAGCTGTGACCCAGCCCTTGGGGAGGCTGGGGCAGTTGAAGGCCAAGCAGGGCTACGTAAGGGATGCAAGGTCCCCTGCGCTGCACAGTGAGACCCTATCTCAAAAAAACACCCCAGCCTGGCCCCTGCCCTTTAGGATCTAATGGGACACAAGAGTGTGAACTAGTGAGCCAGGCACAGCGGCGCCTGCCCAGAACCCCAGCACTCAGGAGGACAGGGTAGGAGGATCACTAGGGTTCAAGGCCAGCCTGGGCTACAGAACACCCTGTCTCAAAAAATGAATCTCATATAATTTGTGCTATAATCCCTATTATAAAATATACAACCATTACAATTTTTTTTAGAACAGAGAATGCAAAATTCAATGGCCTACAATTATATATACAAAATTCAAAATTATGTAGATACAATCAAATGAGACAGGTGACACACACCTGCCATCCCAGCACTCTGGAAGCTGAGGCAGGAGGAATGCAAATTCCAGTCCAGCCTGGGCAACTTTGGGAGGTTCTGTCTCCAAATAAAAAAATAAAAAGAAGTCTGGGGATGTAGGCCCAGGGTTCAACCCCCACTACCACATAAATAAATAAATACATACACACATACATAAATATCAATGTCTGTAATCACAGACACTAAGTACAGCCTGACGAGGCCTGGGAGAAATGGGTATGCTGTTTCTTTTGGTGGGAGATAAAAATATTCTAAAATTAATTTTGGTGATGGCTATATAACCTTGTAGATGCATTGAAAACATCAGACGTTTTAAATGCCTATGCTATATCTGAAATGTATTTCAGTAAAGCTATTTTTGAAACTGTTAATGTCCATTCCAGGTTCAATCTCCAGTACTGCCAAAAATAATCACACAGAATGGTGTGACACTGGAACCAGTAAAGCGCGGAAGCACCTGCAGAGTCCGCCATGTCCTTTCCCGTTTACCTGACAAATGAGATCAAGCCCTGAGACTGTGGACAGTTCTGGAGCAGAGAGTTATGGGGGTGCCTCGTACCTTACAGAGCAGTGACAGCAAACCTTTCGAGCTTTCAATAATCCAGGCAGCCTGCTGCAGCACCTAGGCTCCTAGAGGATATTCTGCAGTATCTCTGGCCTCTCCCAGCTGTGATAACTAAAAACTGTCAGATATCACCAAAGGCCCCTCAGGTAAGAAGAGTGCCTGCCACTCAGCCACTGTTCTGAGACTGGCATGGTGGTATTGCCTATGTTCCAGCACTTGGGGGGCTGAGACAGGAGCATTGCAAATTTGAGGCCACCTTGGGCTACAGTGCAAGACTCTGTCACAAGCAAATAGACAAGACAGGAAGACCATGAGTTTGAGGCCAGCCTGGGGTGCATACCAAGACTGTCTCAAAAAAAGAACAGAAGCACTAGTTTGGCGGTTTTGACCCTTACATGAAAGGAGTAACAAAGACTTGTGCTGCACTCACAACGAACATGTGCTCTGCTCACTCTGTCACGCGTCCCTCGTGCGAGCCCACAGGTACCCACCCTGCTCACGGCCATGCAAGCGGCACCCCGCTTGCAATCACTACCAGTAGCTCTGTGAACACTGCGTATCTTTGGGGAGTGTGTGTCTGTGTGTCTGTGACTGGCAGTCCTAAGGCACACGAGTCGGCTGTGGGTCAGCAGTTTCCCAAAGGCACAGTACTGAGCTGTCCTCCCATTTGTCTCTCTTATTGCTGGCCACTGATCCATTTGAGTGGGAATACACCGACCGGCACTAGTAGCAGCCCACCAGCGACCTCTCTTCTGCCTACAATAAACTCAAAATAACAGAGCTGGCAAAGCTTTGCTAAGTAACAAAAAGCCCTCCGAGAAATTTTAAGAGTGGCTTAGGGTCCAAATTTCATAAACTTTGCACACATTCTTTAAAGAACTAATTAAGCAACAAATCACAGAAGAGTAGAAATGTCATACCCAGGCCTTGCTGCAGTCTGGACCCTTGGTATTTATATTACGAAAAACAACCTCATGGAGTCTTCCATATACTCAGTACCTCCCTGTGGGTACAGGAGTTCAAGACAGAACTTACATAAAATTGCATTCCAGAGTAAAACATACAATAGTGAGTCCACAGGGCAGTTTTTAATTTGTGGTCAAGCTAAGGATGGTGGCACACCTCTGCTCCCAGCTACCAGACAAGGCAGGGGTCACAGATTCAGGGCCACCCTGGGCAACTGAGCAATGAGATCCTCTTACAAAAGCAAAACACAAACAAACAACCCAAAACCGATAAAACATTTTTTCTTTTACTTGAAAGGATACATTAATGGGCCGAAAATGTGGCTCAGTGAAAGAGCATTTGCTAACCATGTGTAAGGCCCAGGGTTCACTTCTTCACGCTGGCCGGGCGTCCTGGAGCACGCCTGCAGTCCCAACACTTGGAAGGCTGAGGCAGGTGCACTGCCATGAGTTCAAGCCAGCCTGGGCTACATACATAGTGAGCAGCCTTAGAACAAACAAACCTCAGCAGCACCACAAAACCCCCACACGTATCAGAGGATGACAGTATTCTGATGTGGTATGTGTGTGATTCCCTTTCACTTTATACCCTTACTTTGAGGCCTTTTGTTTTTGAAACAGAGTCTCACCATGTAGTTCAGACCACCCTTGAACTCTGTACGTAGCCCAGGATGGCCTCAAACTCACAGTGACCCTCCCACCTCAGCATCCCAAGGGCTGGGATTTCAGGGGTGCGCCCCCAGGCTCAACAAGGCGCTGGGTACTACTACTGTACCCGGTTACAGGTGAATTCTATGCAATGTTTACTTGGTATGTGAAAATGCTGCAAAGGTATTCTTCACGTCCTAGCCACTGTTTTCCTGCCTCTCTGTGATGTCAGGGCTTCTTCTGCTAAAATAACAGCGGGCCCACGAGATTCAGTACAGACTCAATGGGACCACTTCTCCACAGCAATATTAGACATCAATATATAGCCCCAGACACGTGCAGTCTGAAGTACTCCGCTACTTACGGCTTTGGAGGTTAGCTGTGCTGGGATCCACCACCACTAACGGCTGTGCACAGTAACCACTTATCTCCATTTCCTTACCGATGTTAATAAACTGTGCTCATATGTATACACTTTTAAACCGTAATGGCCAAAAGGTTTCTTGGGCAAAAGAAATCAAAAGCAGAGAAACGGAACTTCGAACTGTGGCGCGCACTCTACCTGCACTTAAAGCACCGGGGTGGCGCCACCTGTGATCCCAGGGCTGTTGGGTGAACGGCAAATTCCAGGCCAGCCCTCACCAGGAAGCAAGATCCCGTTGCCAAAATTAAAAGAAGGGGCTGAAGATATAGCTCAGTAGCACAACACCTGCCTGGCAAGCGTGAGGTTGTGAGTTTGATTCCTAGTACCCCCCCCCAAAAAAAAGAAACTGCAACTTTTGCCAGGTGTGGTAGTGCACACCTACAATCCCAACACTCAGGAGGAGGCTAAGGCAGGAGGACGGTTGTGAGCAAGTTTGAGGCCAGCCTGGGCTACAAAGTGAAATCAAGCCCAGCCTGAACTGCATAGCAAAACACTGTCTCAAAAAGACAAAAATCAGGGGCTGGGGATATAGCTCAGTGGAATAAGCGCCTGCCTAGCAAGCACAGGGTCCTGAGTTCGATCCCCAGTACCGCCAAAAAAAAAAAAAAAAAAAAAAAAAAAAAAAAAAAAAAAAAAAAAAAAAAAAAAAAAAAAGACAAAAATCAATCAGTCAATCAAACTAGGATGGTGGTGCACACCTGTCATCTCAGCACTCTGGGAGGCTGAAGCAGGAGGATCAGAAGTTAAGAGCCTATCCTGGGGAACTTTGCAGTTTAGCAAGATCCTGTCTCAAAATAAATAATAAAAAAGGACTGGGGACATAGCTTAGTGTGAAGGTTATGGGTTCAACCCCCAGTAATGACTCCCATAATCTTTAAAATGTTGATGAAGTAAAATCTTCAAGTTATGTCACCTTCGATATCTAAGTATATGAAAGCCGAAGTTTCTCAGGACGTTAATTGTATTGACCCAAGTTGGCCCAAAGTGGGGGAAAAGAAATCGGTGCCAGAAGCAGATAGAGTATTCAAAGAAAAACTAACCTTCAATTCCCATATTTCATCTGATAGCTTTCCTGAGCCCACTGGACATTATCTTACTACAATTCCAAGTTCCCAACAGCGCACAGACTTCACCACTGCATTTTCTAGGCTATTAAAATGCTGAAGAGAAATCAGGTAGCAACAAGCTCACATGGACATCTACTGCTGGCCGGCTCTGTATGTACACACCACAGCAAGGAAGCTTCCAGGAGAAGCACAAAAGCCCACCAATTGTACAGAAAGCCTGAGAAGCACTGTCAACACTCGAGCACCGAGTGAGCCATGGGCCTGACTGTGGAAACAGACACCACTCCTGGCCCTGCAGTAAACACTGAAACAGAAATCATGCAAATAACTAAAACCAATAAATCCTAGCCAGGCTTGTTGGTATACCCTGTAATCCCAGTTACTGGAGAGGCTGAGGCAGAGGGATCTCAAGAGTAAGGCCAACACAGAATAAATTAGTGAGAACTACCTCAAATAAGAGAGAAAAAGGGCTGGAAATGTACCTCAGCAGCCCCTTTATTCAATCCCCAGTACCACAGAAAAGCCAACAAAAATAGTGATGAATCCTACATAAAAGTAACTACAGGTTATCAGACTGTATTTGAGGGGTCTCTAAACTAACCTCTGAAGAACAGAGAGACTTACACAGGGGTGGGGCGTGGTGGCGCACGCCTGTAATCCTAGTACTCGAGAGGCTGAGGCAGGAGGATCACTGAGTTTGAGGCCAGCTTGGGCTACAAAGTGAGATTTTTAAGGCCAGACTGAACTGCATAGTGATAACCAGTCTCAAAAAAAGAACACGTAAGTCCTACTCAAGGGGGCTGGGAAGAATACAGACCTGCTCTGCAGGCCAAGGGATTAGCCGCAGTACATGCTAAGAATATCCCCATGGCGAGGTCATTCACGTTTTTCTTTTTTTTGGAGACAGGGTCTTACTATTAGCTCAGGCCAGTGGTGAGCTCAGCATACAGCCAAGGCCTCCAACTCTCCAAAACCCTGCTGCCTCAAATAGCGAGGCAACTTAGCAGGACCCTGTCTCAAAGTGAAAATGAAAGGGGCTGAGAGTGCAGCTCAGTTCAAAGGCCCCGGGTTCGATCCCACTACAAGAAGAAGAAAAGAAACAATTTTCCGTTATGGAAGAGCAGGTGTGTACACATCGCTCAGCGACACATACATACACACACACACACATACAACAGCAAAAAGACACAGAAACAGAAGGACCTGAGCTCACCATCACCTCTGGAACTGGTACAGGATGACGGCAGCCCGAGGAGCAGGACCTCGGTGCTGTGGAAACACTAGCTTGAGCCACACGATGGGCTAAGGCACTCACCACAGTGGTCCTCTTTCTCCCATCTGCGGTGTATTTACTTACTGCTACTGTGAACTGAAGCCAAGGGTGCTCTTGGCCACTGAGCTACATCCCCAGCCCCTTTTTAGAATTTCTTACTTTGAGACAGGGCCTTGCAGATAGCATTGAACATACAATCCTCCCGCCTCGGCCTTCTGTCCATCTGGAATTACAGGTGTGCACCCTGCACAGCATTTGTTTTTGCCCCCTTTCTGCAGTACTGAGGACTAAAGCCACAGCCTTTGCACTGAGCTGTATCTCCAGTCCCCGATTATTATAAGCTTTTCAATTCTGAGATAGGGTCTCACTAAATCACTAACTTGTCAGGGCCTCCCCTCCCCGTCTGTAGGGGATAACAGGTGTGCACCCCTGTGCCCTGCCTAGCTTTGTTTCTCTTTTTTAAGGAAAGCTGAGTGAGGAGCCAGGTGTGCTGTGCTACTTGGGAGGCCAAGGCAGAGGGGTCACAAGTTCAAGCCCAACCTGTAGATTGAGCAAGACCCTAGCTCAAAAAAAAGAAAGAACAGGGAGCTAAACTCAGACCAAGGCCCTGAGGCGAATCTCCAGTACCATAAATGGTAAAAAAGGAAAAAACTAGCCAGGACCAGGGTGCAGCTCCTGCAGGGCTGCTGCCTGCGTATGTGAGCTCTGGGCTTGGTCCTCATGCACTGAACGGAACTGCAGGCAGAAGCCACTTAGAAAGAAGCCATCCTGCCCTCAGGAGTGAAGGTAGGAGTCTGAGCTCAGAGAAGAAAGAGCCTGACCTCAGCCAAGCACCGGGAGGTCGGGCAGGGGCACTGTGAGTTCAAGGCCAGCCTGGGCTACGTACCAAGTTCAAAGCCACCTGGGCTGTAAGACTCTGTCTCTAAAAGGAAAAGGTCTACTAGGCATAGTGGCACATATCTGAGATCCTAGCACTTGGCAGGCCGAGGCAGGAGGATTGCTCTGAGTTCTAGGCCAGCCTGAGCTGCATAGTGAGACTCTGTCTCAAAACACAAACCAGACCAAGGAGACTGAGGTAACTCCGCAGCACAGCGCCTGCTTGGCAAACACATAGTCCTGAGTTTGATTCCTGGGTAAAAAAAAATCAGTAAAAAGCAACAAAAAGGAAAGGTCTGACCTCAGTCAATAGTTGACAACGCCACTTCGTGAAGCAGACAACACTTTGAGAGCATGATCCGATTTGCACTGGAAAGCTTGGTGGTTACTTGGGCCTCAGTAGAAACACTGAACCAACAGGCAGCACCACAGCAGGGATGTGGGTCACAGATGCAGGAAGTCCGGGGGTGGGGGTGGGGAGGGCCAGAAGGAAAGACCTCCTGCAGTGGCTAGACCAAGAGGAAATTCGAGTTCTACAGAAGACAGCGTTTAGGGTGAAAGCCTCCCATCTGAACATGCAGCAACTCCAGATGCCTGTCAAAGCCGGCTCGTGAACAGCCTTGCCCTGCTCTGAACACCTCACGAGGAGCATCATGGCTCATTCTTTAAGCAATACAAAACTCAGTCAAAACGAGAAATCCACACAGACACGGGTGGAAAAAACTAGCGTGACTATGTGGAGTTGAAGGCAGGAGGGTCTTGAGCACCAGGGCAGCCTGGACAACTGTGCCTGGGCAAGACCCTGACTCACAACGTTTAGAGGGCCGTGGGAGTAGCTCAGCGCAAAGGTTCTGGATTCAAATCCTAGTACTGGGGCTGGGGATATAGCTCAGTGGCACAAGCACCTGCCTGGCAAGCGCAAGGTTCTGAGTTCAAGTTCTGATACCAAAAAAAACACCCTAGTACTGCTGGGAAAAGTGTATTTTGCGAAAAAAATGTAGCACTGATTTTTGCTGCATCTCGCTTGGTGCCAGATGGATAAGTAACTGATGAGAAAAAAACAAATGTTCACTGCACTGGGGCCGAGGCTGCGCTTTAGCCAGGGTGTACTGTATGCTTACATGGGAGGGGCCTGAGGTCCTCCCTCCAGAGGACCAGAAAAGCTTGCTGAATGAATGGGTGCCAGAATATCTACTTATGCTTTTATTTATGTCTCATTTCTTTCTTCCTCTACGTGTGTATGATGTGTGGTAATGAGGGCTGAACCTAGGGCCTTTTGCACTGCACTTCAGCCCTTTTTTAAATGTTTTTATTTTGAGACAGGGTCTTGATAAATTGCTGAACCGCCCAGGCTCGGCTTGAACTTGTGATCCTCCTCCCTAACCTCCCAGAGTGCTGGGATCTCAAGTATGCACCACTAAGAACATTTGATAAGGCCCGCCCGACACATCTGTGTTAAGCCTCAAAGACTCTTCAACTAGGAGCGCCACTCACACACTCCTCAGAAAACTTCATTTCTTAAAAAGCAAAATGCTATCTGTAAAAAGTTCATCTCACCCCAGTTTTAGGAAAACCTTTTGGATAACACATTCCACAGGTCTGACAGACAAACCTTTGCCAGAGAATGCTGTCAGCCAACTGCAGTCTCTGTAAAACTCAGTAAGGTAATTCGGTATGTAAGCCAGTACGCTGGTCGTTGGTTCTTGAGATGAGCAATCCATTTTAATAGGTCCTTATTTTCCTCAAGTTAAACTCAGGAGCTGTGAGTTGCAGGTCTAAAATCAACTGCTAACATTTAGTTGCACAGTAACTGTGCAAAACTGTTCGTTTTATTTTGATTGTGTACTGGAGATTGAGCCCTGGCCCTTCACACCAAGTTACATCCCCAGTCCTTTTTATTTTATTTTATTTTTGAGGCAAGGCCTTGCTATGTAGCCCAGGCTGGCCTTAACCTTCCTGTGATAGTCCTGCCTCATCCTTCCCAGGGCATGCTCAGCTCTTTGCCCAAATTTTTATTAATATTCTCAATAGGAGCCGGAGTGCAAAAGTAAGTAATTACACCCCTACTTGCACTGAACCATCCAGATTTACCGAAACACACACATCCTCGTTAATTTTGAAATGTGAACTTCAAGAAAAGCAAGTTCCTTGGAACAATCACTGCGCATTGAATTATTGGGACAAACGCTCAATATTTGTTCACAGCACCACTCTGGGTTTTATTACTTCTCACATCCCGATGCAACCACGGAGGGAGGCGGCGCTGAGCCTGCAGCTGGACGGGAAGGGCGGATCAGTGCTGGGTCCTGCACTCCTTTCCTTTCGGCTAATTTATAAAACATAACGTTAATCAACAGAGGCTAACAACCATTACTTATTTACGGCCGTTGTGTTGCAGTTCGGCGAACTCCCTAAATCCTCCGCAATAAAGGCTGAAGCCCGGCTCTCCGCAGGAGCGAAACGGAAAACTTCAGGGTCCTCTGGCCCCGCTCTCCAGGCTCGGGAGGCTGCCCCGCGACCGCACGACGACACTAGGCTGCAGCCCTTAAGTTAGGGCATGCGGTCGCGAGCCGGGCGATGGAGACACGCTCGACTCTGCGGGCCCGAACTCCGCTTCTCTTCAAAGCCTCTGCTACAGGCTCGCACAGCGCCGCGGGTCGGGTCGGTCAGCAGCCGGCCGAGCCTCAGCCACGCCCCGCAGGGACCCGCGTCCTGGGCCGGGCCGGGCGGTCCGCGCCCCCTCGGTGGAGGGCCCCGGACGCCTCGTTAGGGAGAGGAGCACTCGGACGCTTTCGCTCCTCGGGGATCGAAACCCTTCCGCGGGCTCAGCGCGCTTTCACACAGCGGTTCCACCCGAGTCCCCGGCCGCGCGCGGCACAGGCGTCCCGGTCCGGACCCTTCGGCGGGCCGCGATCGCAGGGTCCCCGCCGGCCCGGGCCCCACGGAGCAGCGGGGCCCCACGCCCGTCCCAGCGGCCCGGGACAAAGCGGCGGCCGTTCCGGCGCGAAGACTCCGGCCCGGCGCCCCGAGCGCGGGACAAAGGCCGCCCCCTCCCTCGCCGGACGCCGCAGCCCGCTCCCGCCGGGACCCCACCCCGCCGCCCCGCCCTCAGCCAGCGCCCCTCACCCGGCGGCAGGGTCTCCGCGGGCCGCCTCTTCCGCCGGGCCTCCGCCCGCTCCGCCGGCCGCCGCCTCATGAGCCCCGCGTCGCCATCGCCGCCGCCCGCGCCTCGCTCTCCCGCTCTCTCCGCCGTCTCGGGCTCGGTCTCCAGCCGCAGCAGCTCGCTCCCGCCTTCGCGCCCGCGGGGGGCGCCTGCGCAGTGAGGCCGGGGGCGGGCGAGAGGAGAAGGGGCGGGGCTGGCGCGCGAGGGGCGGGTCGAAAGAGGGCGGAGCTGTGCGTCCCGCGTAGCCCCCGCTCGGGAGACCCCCGCGGCCACCACCTCAGCTCCGCCCACCCCGGGGCGTCCGGGGCCCACGTGCGCGGGCTCCGCCCGTTAGCAGTCCGAAAATTACCGAACCGCGTGGCTGCGCGACACAGGTCTTGCTCAGCTGTGGCCATGAGGCTGCTTTCCAGAAACATGAAGAGCCGCCAAAATTTTTTAATTTGGACTTGGGCTTCTCTCCGAAAAACACAACGCCCGGCCTGTGCGCCGTGGCGCTCGCTCCTGAGTGGCGTTGGCACCTGGGGCAGGCACGGTCCCCACGCTCTTGAGTGGACAGCGTGCAGGGCCCCGCGCGGAGCCCTCGCCCGCCTGCTGGAGGCCGGGCCCTGCCCCGCGCCGGGGAGAAATTTACTAAGACACCCGAGCCGTGTCGCGGCCACGCGGACTAAAACGCTAGTTTCAGCCGCCGCTTCGCGCGCGAGCCACACGATCGCTTGGAAAGCCCGACAGTCGACCTGTGAAGGCACCGCGCCCCTGCGCGCCGCAGAGATGTGTGCGGACATCACCGGGCCTCTGGTCCTACAGCACATAGCAGCACTATTCGCAACCCCAAACTGGAAAGAATCTCAGACGCCCATCAGCCAAGGAAGGGACAAGCCGTGCCGCGCCACGCGACGTGACGGATCGCGTGCGCGCAGCAGTGAGGACCAGCGCCGCACGGAGAGATGCGCCTTACAACACCTTCCGTAGATAGAGTCCGAAAACCAAAATCATCATCACCGTAATGAAGTCCGAAAATAGCAAAATTAAGCTGAGACAGTCCGGACAGAGTCACCTAGTGGGGAGCGTGAGCAGCTGGCTGGTTTGGCGCATGAGCCAGAGACCGAACGCTGGGCGAATTGACTAGTACCCGGAGCTGGAGGCTCTTTTAGTTATTTATGTATTCATTTTTATTTATTTTTTTTATTTTTGAAACGGGGTCCTGCTCTGTGCCCCAGGGTGGCCTCAAACTCAGTGAGATCCTCCTGTCTCATCCTCCCAAGTGCTGGGACTAGAAATATGCGCCACCACCCCCGGCTTGATGCCTTTTATTTATTTATTCAATTATTTAGTTTTGGTCTTTTTGAGACAGGGTCTCGCTATGCAGCTCAGGTTGGCCTTGAGCTCACTTTGTAGCCCAGGCTGGTCTCAAACTCAAAATGATCCTCCTGCCTCAACCTTCCAAGTGCTGGGATTACAGGAGTGCACCACCACGCCCAGTGGTGCCTTTTATTTTTAAAATTTTTTTTGTGTGTGTGGCCTTTTTATTTTTTAAATGTTTTTTGTGTGTAGCCCCAGCCCCAGTGCCTTTTATTTTTAAAACATTAGAAATGGCATTAAAACATTTGATTGCTGGAGATATAGCTCAGCGGCACAAGTGCCCGCCTGGCAAGTGCAAGGTCCTGAGTTCGATTCCTGATACCAAAAAACCCCAAAACATTTGATTATATAATATGCAAAATGTGTAAATAAGTGTGCAGTGTGCATAACTTTATATATACATATGATCAAATGTTCATTAGGTATTATGTTCCTATAAATTCATGAATGCACCTACCAGGAAAGACTTTTTTTGGCAATACTAGGGATTGAACTCAAGGTCCTTGCACTAAGCTATCTCCCCAGCTTTCTTTTAAATTTTTGAGTCAGGTCTCACTAAATTACCCAGATTAGGCTTGAACTTTCAGTCTTCCTGCCTCAGCCTCCCAGGGTCCTGAGATAACAGGTTGCAGCACCATGCCTAGCTCTTGGGGAAGGCTTTCCAACTGTAAGCACCACCATCTCTCCTGCAGGCTGGGAAGGGCACGGGTTTTATCCACCTCTGTTACCTTACTAGCAAGCCTGCAGGACTGCCAACTCTGAGAGCAGACTGAAGATCCGGAGGGCTGGGGACGTGCTCCAGGGCAGAGCCCTTGCCTAACGTGTCAAGGCTCTGGGTTCAGGCTCCAGACCACAAAAAGGAAAATAAAACTAGTGGTGTGCACCAGACAGGGTGGCACATACCTGTAATTCCAGCCGCTTGGGAAAGTCCTGGGCCAGCCCAGTCAACTTGGCAACACAGACTCAGAAAACTTAGGAAGGGCCAGGGGTAGAGACCTTGCCTACTTTGCAGGGCCCTGGTTAATCCCCAGAACCACAGAAAGAGTTTTTAAAGGTAGAATTGAGATTCAAGGAAACTAGGTTACTTTACCCCTGGATAGTTTAAAAATCCACACGTGCCTGCCCGCTAACTAGGACTCTCTCCCCGTATCTTGCTAGCTGGGAACACCCTTTAGTCTCACTTGGGTGGGAACTGGGCCAGGGACCCAGGATGCACGTGCTGGGGGGCGGGGGTCAGGCACGCCCAGAATTTAGAGCCAAGTGGGCATCATGGTGATTCAGAGTCCCTGAAGGCAGTGGCACTGGATGCCACCTTGGAGCCAAACCGGACACCCAGATATCAGAAAGAGCCACAGGGCCCCTGAAGGGACCTGAAGGGCCAGGTCTGGTCTCTAGTCCTGGCAGAAAGTGGTACAGCCTAGGGCTGTGAGAACCACATGGCTTTTTATTCACATGGGGCCAGCCAGGAAAGGATCAAAGTCACTCTGAGAACTCAAGAGTAGCCCTGGGGCTCTGTGGTTTGGGAACAGCCGGCTCAGCTTGGAGGCTGCAATGTGTCACTGTTTCCATTACACATTTCCTGGGTCCCCGTTGGCTGGGAGCTCAGAGCAGATTCCTCTGTCTGGGAGGCCTGAGAGGTAGGGCCTGGGAGAGCTTCCCGGGAACCAGGCGGGATGGGCGGGAGAGCAGATTCCCAGCCTCCTTGCTTCTAGGACCTTATGGATCTGCTAACCTGCGCACATGGCGCCGTTTCTCCCTGACACTGCCTACAAGGATGTCAGCTGAAGCGGATTTTTCTGTTGTAAAAACATATATATTTTTTCAAGTAAGTAAAACAAGTGTCAAGGAGGAGCTGCTGGGAGGCCATGGGGCTCTGTTGGCAGTTCCTTATGCAGGCTGGACCTTCAGTCTAGGTTATCCTCTCTGGGAGGTCCAGGGGCAGCGGTGGTATGCAGGAGCCATACCAGGGAGAGTTGGGCACCTGCTCTGGTCTCCCCACAAACATGGACTTGGGAACAAGGTCAGAGCACTGTGTGCTGGCCTGGAGAGGCGTGGGTGGGTCTGTGCTGGTGTCCAGAAGCACTGGAGCAAGTCTTCTCTGCCCAGCTGTCCCAGCCCCTGGGTGCCAGGCAGAACCAGGCCTGGCCCACGCTGGCCAAGTGCTGCACTCTCATTTACTCATCCTTGAGGTGGGTCAAGGACAGGATGCTTGAGTTACCATGTATTGATTTTCCATTGGCATGGCTATTGGCAGGGTGAGCCCAGCAATCGCTGGTGTGAAATCTGGGTGAGCTCTGAGCTTTGGTTTTGTTTTCTGGTCTGTCAAATGGGAATAAAATTGCTTTTCAGCCTTTTTTTCCCCCAGCCTTTTGGTTAAGATCAAGTGTAATGGGAATAAAGCTCTCCCTGTTGGAGCAGTTGGCAGGGTTAAATAGAACATGCCAAGAGCCCATCGTGGAGGCTCTCAGGACACAGCTCTCCCTAGAACTGTTCTAGATGACGCTGGCTAACTGGGAATTAGAAAGCACCCACGAGGACCTTAGCAAGACATTTTAATCTGAAGCACACACTTGTCATCTGCTGTCTTCACCTCAGGTGACAGGCCTGTGTGCATGCACAAGACACCTGAGATTGAACCAGGATGCTCCACCACCTACAGCCCCAGCCCTTTTTATATCAGTTTGAGACAGGGTCTCCTTAAATTTCCCAAGCTCGGTTCAAACTTGTGATCTTCCTGCCTCAGCTTCCCAGAGTGGCAGCATTATAGGATCTCCCCTCGCCCAACTCCTATTTTTAAAAGGAGAGAGCAGCTGGGCGTGGTGGCGCACCCAGGAGGCTGAGTCAGGAGGATCATTGCAAGTTCGAGACCAGCCTAGGCTACAAAGTGAGCTCAAGGCCAGTC